>UELV01167586.1:0-43276 GCA_900490015.1 Megastigmus stigmatizans | reverse complement strand
ATATATATATATATGTGTGTGTGTGTGTACACGAGCGCGCCCATTTACCCGATAAAATTCGAACGGCATTCAAATTCCCCGCACCAACGGGGCCGGAGAAAGAGCATCCGATATAAAAAAAGCGTGAGCGAGAGCTTTCGAAAAGCTGAAGAGGTGATGTCGAGAGTGAGAGAGAGAGAGAGAGCGTCCGCGATGCGCGACGGCCTCGTCCTATTGGAAATTTATTCCAATATTTTCAATTAAAGTTGGACAAAAGAGCGGGCCCTGGCGTCGGATAAGCCGCTGCCACCACCGCCACTGCTGCTGCTGCTGCTGCTTCGCGAATCGTAAAAATAATGCCGGTATACGCTTCAGTGCTCACGCAAGACGCGCATAAAGGCCTCCCAGCCTACGATGTGTTCACGTGAAGCGCACGTCCTCGCAGTTTTGCTTTTTATTTCGGGAGATCCTTTATTTTGGTAATTTTGAGATTGATATCATGGCAATTTGTTTTGGAAGAGTTTACCTTTTGTTGTGGTTTTTGTTCAACTGGTAAATAAGTTTTGTTCCGTGATTGAGACTTTTCTGATGATTTTTAAAATTCCTTAGAATAAACTGCAATTCAGTTTTGTAGTAAACACTAGTAGGTATTAATAATTGTGACATTTAGATAGAATAGGTACATACTTGGATAAGTTAAGCTAAGGTGAAGTTTAAAAAATATATTAGTTTCGAGATTTGATGCAATTAGAATTTGTATAATGTATTCGCAGCGTATCAATTAATTATAAACGGTCAGCAAATTTAAGTTTTGAATACCAGGTATTTTGGTTCTCAAATATCAAGAGTAAAAAATGTTTTTTTCTTCATTTCACAATACTTTTAAATTGAAGTAAGTATATGAATCTTTAGTATACTCTTTTCTAAGTCAAATTTAAAAAATTGTCACTTATAGCATTATTTTTAGAATATTTATTTTCAAAGGATTCAGAGCGAATAATTTATGCAGATTACATAGTAAAGGCAAATAATTGCAAACTTATATGTTTGAGCACGTGATATTCACGCAGAGCGAAATCGAAAATTAAAAAGCTTTTTGTTTGAAATATAATGCTCTCTTATAGCTGTTTCAAAGTTTACTCATTGTTAGAGACAACTACAAGGTGACAACTACTTTATGTCTATCTTATCTACACTACACTATTTGTTTAAAGCCTTCTAGAAATCTTTTTATATTGAACCATTAACTTCGTAATAGTAACTTCAGTTAAAAAATAAATGACTGTGTGTCTAAGAACCCTAACAAAATAATTTCTTAAACAACTAAAAATTATATTTTAATTTACAATTCACATAAATTGTATTAAAAACGCTGTTGTTTAAACGGCCTTTTAAACAAAAGTGTTTTTATTGTTTTGAAAAGATCGTTTTAATTTTTTTCTTCTTTGATAAATGTGGCTTATAAAAATTTATAGTACATGATTAAAAGTTCTTATATAAGTACCTATAATTTGCAATGGAATTTCTTAAAATGTATGCAGTAGTTCTTGTGTAGTATTTAAAAATGTTATTTTTATAGGTTAGATGATGATTAATTAATTATTTAAACGTTTTTATAAAAATTATTTTAAAAATTGGCTGTTCCTTGCAAATACAAATCTATTGCAATAATGAAGTATATTTTTGAAAAAATTTTCATTTGACTATAGTTTAAAATATTATTCATTGAAATTTATTGCATACTTAGTTTTTGTGTCATTTGTTAAAATATAAATTTTAAAATATAGGTTATTATGGCTTAACTTGTATATATATTAGTTATATATTGGAACAAATCATCTAAACTTTAGGAAGCTATATTATATGTGCCAATGAATTAACAATGTTTTTTTTATTTAATAGCGTTATATAAGTCCTATAGTAATCTATCACTTGGTTTTAGGACCAAATTCCTCCGTAGCCAGTGTGCCATCCTACGGTCCGTTCAAATAATGTAGAGTAATAAATAAGCAACAGAAAGCAAGGTAAGATTTTCACTCGAAAATTCTTCGCTGCTTTCTTTGTAAGTTTATATTTTGCGTATATTTAAATAGCTGGGTATAAAGTTCTATACAGAAATTAGGAAAATCAAGAGCGTCTGTTGGGAGCACATTATTACCTATGCTTGGCTAATGATGTTGTTTTCACCAGATCTGCAT
Source organism: Megastigmus stigmatizans (assembly GCA_900490015.1). NCBI lineage: Eukaryota > Metazoa > Arthropoda > Insecta > Hymenoptera > Megastigmidae > Megastigmus > Megastigmus stigmatizans. The sequence continues at coordinate 41,099 of UELV01167586.1, read as the reverse complement.
TTAAAGTTTGGAAAACGTAAACTGTAGAAAATAGGAAGAAGGGGATGCGAGGGAGGATCCAGAGGTGACGTGCTGCCTCTCGGAATCCAGATAGATCAGTTAACACGGGAACCATGGAATAAGTAAGTCGGGAAAGAGCGCGCACAAGGCGGCTCTAAAAAAGAAGTTTTTAGTAAACGAATTGTAACCAAGAAAATTGTGATTATATACGTAAAAAGTATAAGAACTCTACGTACTTGGATAGCTAGTTTAGTATAGCCGTCATTCTTGAACGGGGAAACCTGGTCTGCTTGGCGTATAGGGATTTGGAGTCCACTAATCGTGAACGGGGAAACCTGGTCTGTTTGGTGGATCAGCTTCATTTATTTTAAAACACTAAGTGTAGTGAGACTAGAAGACTTCCTCGCGATTGATAAACAAAGGTAAGAAACAGCAGTCTATAAGCAACGTTCTCCAGCCCCAACTATTGGACGAGAGTCAAGGTCAAAAAGGATATTATTAAGATTGAATCTTTGTGTACGCCCGTCAGGACGTTAAATCAGTATATACACCATATCAATCAGGCACAAACAAAACAAGAAAACTACACGGTATCTTATGTATATACTCTGCTTTCCAGTAAAAGCTGCTACATTGAGAGCGAGGATGAGGAAGTGTGCGAATAGTGAACACATAGGAACACACCCTGCAGTACAGCGGCCAGTGAGCAGCTACACACATTGCGGAGAAAACGCACAATAAGATATATATACAGTTGTAGTATGCATACATAGAGGAATGGTGTGGGTTGAGAGACAGAGTGGGGAGAGAAAGCGATAATTAGATGCCTGGCGTGGCGCGGCCGCAATGTCACGTGGCTGTCGGAAAAGCTGTCAAGTCCTGTTAACGCGGCTGGATGCAAGCAAGAGAGAGAGAGAGAGAGAGAGAGAGAGAGAGAGAGAGAGAGAGGTTTACGCAGTGCAGCTGCATACATACACAAGCGCGTGCTTAACTGCGTACGTGCAAGTTGATAATGAAACGGAAGAGCCGCTGGAAAATGCGGGAAGCCTAGTAGTTTTCCAGAAAGTCAAGGGATTTTGTCGATTACTTACTGAGTTTAGAGACAATAGGCTCATGGACTTTTTGTATACTTTTAGAAAACTTTTGGGACAAGTCATGTATGCTTGACTTTTAGTAATATAAATTCGTATGTGTGAAAACTGTATAACATTAAGAAGCAATAAAGACAGAACTATTCATTTCATCGAATTTATAGTCAAAACTCGCAGACTAGAATCGCGGACTTGAGTCGCGGACTAATCTCTGGTCTCAGCTGTCTTTATCGCTCCTGTACGATTTCTTATAGTCGATACAAGGACACAGGTGCGACTTTAAGTGATATTATATAGTTCTAAGGGGATTGAATAGTTTTAAATAATTTTAGTCTATTTTAATGTTTAATTAGTAAGTTAGTAAGTATTATCGTTATGAACCAGTATATATGTACAGGTAACTGGAGTATCCTCCTATAGGATCATATTTAATATAGCAGCCACTAACAGAAAATGTATAATTCTAATCTCATTGGGATCTACATCCGTAAATATCTGTTTCATAAATAAATAAATAAATAAATATCTATCCTAAATAGTATTCACAAATAACTTATTGAAATTACATTATGTATCTTTTTAGTCATGCATTATTATTGGGAATTTGAAAATTACTGTATGCCCTCTGTACTTATGGATTCGTGACGGCCACGTTTAAAATTTTAATGTTGGAAAATTAATTATATATATGTAGTGGATGTTTTCTAAACATTAAGCTTTTGCTGCTGGGTATAGAAATCGTACAATTATCCGAGACATATGAATCAATGCATGTGAGCGATGCAATATTCTCGTAATACAGGTGCGTAAGCCACGAAATGCCAGAATTCAGAGAATGGGTATATATGCGAATTACGAAGATATTGCAGCGTGATCATCATGATTTAGTTACATACATTCCATATGCAGTCTGTGCTAGTCAATTCTATTCGGACATATTTAAAAATTTTAAAAATGTGCCAACAAGCGGAAGTAAGGTAAGTGTACCAATAAGTAGCCAGTTAGTGCGGTGAAGGATGTTATTCTTTGAATTATAATATTGAAATAGGTTTTATACTAAGATGTTGTGTATCCCTGCCGAAAGAGAATATAATTTTCTATTTAACAATATTTTTTAATCCTTAATTGTTGCCGTGTAAAAGTATGGAACTTGAACCATTATTATCATCGCTATCAAATGCCTATCTGCTGGTAATATTTAGATGTTAATTAGTTCTATTTGTGCTGAATAATTTTTAGCTATAAAATTTTTTGAGATATTAAAGTTATTTTTCAATCTCTTACGGTTTACTTACCTATTTATTGGAATGCTCTATCCGATTCTTCTTTCACATATAAAAAAGGGTAGAAAATAGTAGATATCTATCTTCTCTATTAGTCTTTTTATTGCAACTATTATTCTCGTTTACCCTAGTCATAAATTAGTTTCGCGCCTACTTAAAATTTCTAGATTTCTACTAGGGTAAATGCATTTATTCAAATGTAGTTATATGTTGCTATTCATATATATAAGCAAGATAATTTTTGATATAGTATAAATTTTAAATTCTGTAGAATAACAGTATTATCACAGGTACGCGCTACATATACAATGATTAAAAAATCCAACTATCATTATATTAAAATCGAATAAAAAAAGTCACGAAGCGACACTTTAAATTTGTTGAAATATAAAGGAGCGAACGAATCGGCACAGGTAGAAATTAATGATAAAACGCTTTTTAACAAATTCTAGGAAAATCACGTTTCATAAATTCGATATCGTCGTTTAAAACGGACTACTTTTTTAAAATTCAAATGAAAAAAAAAAAGAAGGAACTGATAAAATTTTCCGAGGCTACGCTATAGCGTTGGCAGCGCCGGAATCACTTTTTTCCGATTCATGCGCATCAGTCAATCGCCCCGTCGATATTATTTATTAACAAAATTGAAATGTCCCATCTCATCCTATAGGAACAACTTTTTCCCTCGTCACCTACTCACTTACCATCTCGCACATCTGCATTCATTTTTTTTGCCTTCTCGTTATTTTGCTTTCGCTTTAGTTTCTTATTTCCTCTACGCAACAATCGGTTTACTTTTTGCTTTTATTATAACTGCTAATAATACACAATTTGGGAGCTCAGATCTTCAGATTTGGCATAGACGCACTGTATACCTACGTGGGAACTCAGGAACGAACAGAGTATAGGATGATGTACACCATCAGCTTGAGTCATAGTGCCACTTCAGGGGGAAGCAAAGACATCGAGATTCCGCAGGATTACAGACATATTTCTGCCTATACTTTGTTCGTGATTTCCCAGTGAGGAAAAATCTTTGCGACTTCGGTAAAGCTGTCTTTCGATTACGTTGGCAGATTGTACAACCATGGATTGTGTGGATAGCTATACCTGCACAGAGAACCCATTGTCCTGTATAGACATAGCGATGAGAGGATATAAATAATTAATCACCAGAATTTTGTTAATAGTTATTTATTGGGGTTGAGCTTATAGAATTTTACAGGTCCTACTCCTAAGAAGATTTGAGCAAGAATGAAAGTCACTATGATAAGGCGCTGCCTGAAACTGGCCCAAAACACGGGCATAGAACTACGTGAAGACGTCCAGATTTTGTATCATCTACCATCCAAATACAGTTTGGTTGCAAGATGGCAGATACAGCCTACAGTCTTTCTGTCTCAAGAGGCCCTTTACCTTTTATTTAGGATTGCGATTCGGTTGTCGCGGTTCCCTATACGACGACTTTCTCTTCCGTCCTATCTCGTTACATAATTAAAAGACGACGCAAGTTATTTTAACAAATATGGTCATAAATTCGTTGGTAATTTATTCTTTGAAACTTTTTTGAAACTTTGAAAGTTCTTGGAAACGCATATTATAATTTTATTTAAATATTAAACTTGCAACATGAAAAGACTAATCCATATTTAAATTATTTTTCAGTCAGCATTCCACTAAAAAGAAAAAAGGCGAATAAAATGATTTTGATTTACATACTGTGTGGAATAATTGAAAGATTGGATTTATTATTGTTTATATGATAGTAATACAATTTATTAGATAGAAACAAGTTTAATAAAACACACATCTTAAAGCAAATTTTAACTGTGTTCGATAATCATTCGAGCAAATATTTATTAACTTAAATGTTTGTACAACAATAGCTTTAGTCTTATACGTGTGTCACGCAACTTTTTTTTATTCCTATACCGTGGGCAATGTCCTTTTTTCTTTTTTTCCGTTGTTTTTAACATTCTTTCTGATAAGTACGTGAAAAAGGTTGATTAAAAATAATGGATCACTGTTTTAATTATTGTTATCAATTTACTGATCTATTACAATTATTCTTAAGTTATATTTTAAATATATCATTTTGTTTATTAATTTTAACAAACTTATTACGAGAATATTCTATGAGAAGAATAGTAAAATGATGCAAGTAACATTCGTGGCTCATTAGTTAATTTAAAAGAATATTTCAAATAAATATAATTGTATAATTTGAATGAGACGATCATTCTTTCTGTACAAGTATTGTCTTTAAAAAATGTCTAGGATCCTCGTAGCGTTTCAAAATAATAATTCAATTAGTATTTTTATTGGAAAACTAGCAAGACTCGAACAATATTATTTTATTTAACGAACCGATAAACGCCAAAGCAGTTAAATGCCTTATAAATGAAAACAAAGAAAGTCACTGCTGCTAAATGTAAAGCGCGCTCGCGAAAGTGAGAGGGAGAGAGAGAGAGAGAGAGAGGAGCATCGCGCACAAACAATCGAGCGAGTAGAGACAGAGTTTCAGTTTTCAGTGGGAGAAAGAGAGCAACACGAAATATAATGGAGCTGGACAGTATATAGAATATTTGGTATTGTCCAGTGCGGCGCTCGCGCGAGAGAATCAATGGAAACGCATGGCTGTCCTCGAGTATTCGACTCCCAATATATATATATATATATATATTCCGTTGTTAAACGAAAATAAATACGGGGCGGGAGTAGGTGTGGGAGAGATGCGATCTTGCTTCGTAATTAAAAATCAAGCCGCGCATTGTGCACGATCGCTCGCAAAACAATATAAGTTTAAGAATACGCCGAGATTCAACTGAATTCGCTTTGCTCTTATTATTATAGAGACACATTGTGTGTGACGCTGAGAGCCAGTTGCGATTTGTGTGTATATTTACTTACTGTATAAAGATTTAAAATGTTAATATTTTGCACCTTTGAATTAGTTTCGAACATTTTCAGTTTCCAGTAGAAATAGTTCCTTTGTCAAAAAAACTCTATTATTAAACTAAGCTAAAATATCTCGGTTCATCTTGCACACAGGAGCATCAGGAAGACCGGTCCTAAATTTTCTTGAAACTTTCAGGACAACTACTTTTTGCGCAAACTAATGAGACCCGTGTGGCTCGGCGTTTCAATGAATAGGCCCTCATTTTAAAGAAATGTTTAAATTTCTGATAATATATACTCCACAATCACTCAAAATTGTTATGTTCTTAGCAACTCCATGATGTTTGATATAGGGCTTAGCTAAACTAGGCCAAGTTTTTAAAATAGTTTAATTTTACTGGCTAAAAATAATTTGTTGTTAGCAAAGTTAAGCAGACTTGAATGGGATTAGATAAAGTGAACTAGGTATTGGTCGACTAAGAAAAAATTAGACAGAATTTAATAGTGTACAGTTTTGCAGAATTTGGTACAGAAAATGATAAATACGTTACAATTAAAATTGAAAGTAGATAAAGTAGTATTAAAAAAATCAAGGTCTGTTCGCATAATTTTGTAAAGCTCAATAAGTATTTCCAACGATTATACTGTATAAGATTTTCATTTGGTTTTCTAATTAAATACTAAATATGCTTCAGCTGATTGCATATGTACCTGAAATTTATTTTTATGAATTTTGGTCGTATATTTGAAGATTAATTTGTCAAAATTTTGAGAAATTGGATGGGAGTAAATATTCGTTGCAGTTTAAAATTGAATATACATATTCATTAGTTAAAATATGCAGTCGAATGATCGATGCCAGTCGTTGAAAATAATTTAAAGCATTTTTAGCTCACCTGTAAACGATTGCGAATAAAGAAAAAACTCTTCGTGTCTAATTTTCGCGTGAATTGTATAAGCAAATGAGTGTATCGGTTAGTTGTTATTGTGTCAACTTGTTAGTGCGACCGAGATAAAGAATAACGCAACATTTTTCAAAGTCACTTCAAACAAAGTGTATAGACTGTCTGTGCATTATAACTAACTTAAAGTGCGCGTGCAACATTGGAGTTAAAGAAGGTTACGGAAAAGTTGAAAACTTTGGTTTGTCCTATACCTGGCAAGAGGGTACTAATTATCAAAATTGAATTTTTGAACACTTTGGGAGGGGATATAAAGTACTCCGGGTACTAGAAAAAACAATTACCATGTATAAAGTTTTAAATAGGTTTTTTTGTTAGTAAAAATTAGTTTAATAGTACAATTTGCTCCCACTTAGGCTTCGTCTTTTGATTTACAATATAGATTATTTCAATTCTTTTGCTGCGTAACATTAACTTTTATTTTAAGACCTCGCATACTGATACAAACGTCAAACCTTTAGTAAATGGGTTAAAGTCGAAATACTAAAATATAGTAAAATTCTAAAGCTCAACCGCTATACCGAAGCATAAACACTAACATTCGAATTCTTCCGCGCACACGGCTCTTAAAAAATTATGAATTATCCCACTGTCCAAAACGAAAAAAAAAAGGGAAAAGTTCGGTCCATTTCGAAATGCGCGGAGAAATTCCGCTTGGCGTGACTAAAATTTTTTAATACTCGCTCTTGGGAGAGCCAAATGAGAATCGCGCAGCCGCGACCGCCTCGGTATAAAGCCGGAACTGCTTTATACGCGTGGCAACAGTCGAGTCAGGTTTTGCTTTGGCACACTTGCCGTCAGGTGCATCCGAGGTGCATGCGTGTGTGTATGTGTAAAAGCCTCTCGATTCGAGGAGCTCGCTTGGCTTTTTTTCTTCGTGATTGCTCGTAGCTCTCGCTCTCGATGAATAACGAGGCGGTTTCTTGCTTGTTTCTTTTTTGTTGCAGTGTAGCGGCAAGTGTGACAGGTGCGAAGGAGAGTTCGAAGCGCTTGAATTTTTTTCCCGGTTTTCTATGTTCGGATCAATTCGGGACTCTGTTTTTCATGTAAAAAGAATGGGCGGCTGCTATTTCGCGTTTGTTATAAAAATATGCCCCTTATGTAAATGTAAATTTCTTTTGAATTAATAGATTGTTTAATTATGAATTATGTTTAATTATACGATGAGTGTTGTAGTTAATGTTTTTTTTGTTTTATTAAAAATATTACACAAATCAATACTTACCTATAAATAGCAAATAGATGTAAGCTTTATAAAGACGTTTATAAATGCTCTAAATTTTGGTTTCTCGCAGTTTTATATAAAATTTCTATGCGCTATTTTTTGAATAAGGTCGATCTTTTGAGGCTGTAGAAAAATGAGTCCACTTTCATTCGTAGTGTGAGTGATAAGTAGGCTAACTTAATTAAAAAAAATTGATACCCTAGTAGAAAATTGACGAGTAGGATGAAATAAAATAATTCAATAAATCATAAATTATTGAAAGAAATTAAAAAAGTCCATTACGTACTGCATAGTCTACCAATCATCCTAAAAATAAAGATATAAAAATAATAATAAGTGCCTTGTAGTCGCACCATTACGTGGCGGCTATGAACCAACATATGAACGGGAAAGTCTATAGCGAGAGACGCGACGGAAGCATAAATAAAAAGACCACTATTTTCAAGTAATAGAATTTGGGTCCGAATTCTCTATCCTTATATAAAATAGAATGTTGACGAGTACCGCGTAAACACACAAAATGTTGAAAACTTTAAATGACAACATTGTAAAAATTTTAAATGTTCTGAAAGTAATTATTGGGAAGATAAATGGGTATACATTTTTCAACCACGTTGGTATCTAAGATTTGTGAAATAAAAAATTTCTAAAATATGCCATTTCACGTTAATAAATTGAATATGTTGATTATGGACTGTAAACAAAATCGAATTTTGTAATCTGAAAATAGTACGAAAAATCGAATTTTACAGCTATGATATAAAAAAAAAACATATTTTTTATACATATGCCAGTCTTCGTCCACGAGGATCTCAATTTGATTCGTAAAATTTTACTTCACGTTCTCCCGATCAAATATACTTTTGTTATATTTACCAACAAATTAGTAGTTTTTTTGTAAGGGTACGCGTTTTATGGCGCATTTTTTAAATTTCTATTTTGATGTATCGACATAAGCAGAAGATTATTCTTTACAATTAGACAATAAATTTCACGATAAATTGTATTCCAAGTCATTATAGATTACCGTACATGACGATGCTTTATCCAACTAAGGAAAAATTGCAAGAAGAATATTGTCCATATTTAAGGTACTAAAGAAAACATGTTTTATTCGGTCAAAAAGCAAAGCAACCCCTTAACTAAAGTACAAAGAATGATATAAGAAAAATGAAATAAACAGAAAAAGAAATATTAGATAATTGGACTGCAAATTCGCTCACAAAGGCGAAAAAGCCAAATTGAACTAAAGTCATACATGCGCGGGCGCCCGAATGTATTTACGTATGTATATACGAGTCTTTGCACTGTAACAAGCGACTGCAATATAGCCGCGTGGGAAACGTAAAGCAGAGACGCGCGGAAAGAACCGTTTAACCGTGCGAGGCATGTCTCAAAAACTTTCCGATTTTGTGGCATTGTGCCATTTGTGGTCGCAAAACATAAAGGATCATTGTTACAGCTTGAACATTTTCTCCAGTGTTGCGTGAATGCTAATTTTTTGTACGTTTATAAAATACATTTATAATATTGTTATAATGAATTGAAAGAATTAAAGTAGAGATATAGAATGAATTTTTATTTATTTGAGAATTTGAAGCTTTACAGAAAGCTTATTATTCTATACATGAACATATACACAAAAAAAAATGAAGAAATGAAAATAGCACATACTTGGTTGATGGCCATAACAAATGGGTAGCTATTTTTTGCGATCTAGCGCTTTTTCGGACATTATTCGAATATTTAATGCATAGTCTTGTATTACAAGGTAAGTTTTAGCACTTATAAATATGTAACGTAATAAAATTTTGAGTATTTTTTGACAATTAAAAGTAGAGTAACAAAACTAGATTCGGTCAAGTTAACCACTAAAGAATTATATTAAGGACATTTTAAGTTTTAGAAAATTTATAAGTTTTTTATGTCTGGCATTTTTTCATTTTATCTTTTGTTTTGATACTGTGAATGCATGTTATTGGGCGTAAAATTACGCATCTGATATTTTGTCTCTCTTACTCTCTACATTTATTGGCTAAAAGATAGATTTTATTTCCAGGTAGCCATCCATTATTTTATTCCAGAATATAGCTATCAAATAAAATATTATTTTGTACCTATTTTTTAGACTATATGTAATGTTTGAATAATGTAAGAAAAATCGATTCATCGCAAGGGAAAAACTAGACTAGTTTTTACCCATTTCGAATCAAACTGACAAATTTCTAGACTGAAAATGTGTTCGATTCCACCAGGGTGGAATAATTGGGCTATAACAAGCAAATGCACTCAAAATTATACAGTCAGTTAAGTAAGAGCGTGTACAGCATTACTCGCAGTTGGTAAATAATACAAACCTAAATCTTTTTTTAAAATGTAGAGGGAACCTCTGCCTTTGGCACAATTGTATTAGTATCGAGTCCAATCACCACCAGCGTCAATAATCGCTTGCCATCTGCGAGGCATACTTTCTACCTAATTTTCGGCATATTTGAGGGAAAGTGCTTTCCAAATGCGTCGAATTTCTCGACAGAGCTGCTCTAAAGTAAAGACACGTTTTCCTCGAAGCTTCTGCTTAATGTAGGACCAAACGTTTTCGATGGGATTAGCATCAGGCGATTGTGATTGGGTGCATGAAGAGGAACACTACCTCGAAGCGTTTCGCGTACGTAGCACTCATTGCGGTTCACGTGCTTCTCTAACAAAAGATCAACATCGAATGGAATTTTCTCATCGAAGCGCCAAAGGCTGAGGTTCCATCTAGATTTTAAAAAAAGATTTAGGTGTGTATCATTTACCGACTGCGAGTAATGCTATACACGCTCTTACTTAACTGACTGTATATATATACAGATAATACATCTATATATGTAATTATAGCTTCTGCTGCTTTACATATTATCCTTAAAATTTCGATGCTATTTGATAAATTGAAGAGGTCACCTCTAATCTCAAAATTTTCAACTTTAAAACTGTATTTCAAATGCTACTACTGCAGCTGCTTATATAACCCTTTCAATCACGTCCTTAAAAAAATTAGCAAGACAATTCAAAAACCACCGAGCAACCTTAAATTAAAATATTCTTCGTGTGTAATATGGAAAACAAAAATTTAAAATGTAGACCCTATAAACAGCATTACCACTAACCATATCCCCACTTAAGCAAAGAAGCATATAGAACGTAGAGAGAAAAAAGGCTCGAAAATGTTCGCTGCTCGTCTGCAGGGAATATAAGTTTCAGCATTCAGTCGCGGTCGTGCACTTTCATAGAGAGAGAGAGTCGGGGCTGGCCTGGCGCAACATCGCTCGCGACAGTATGACATAGACGCGCTCGTTGCTGCTTCGTCCGATGATCAATAGAATTCCATTCAGCCCGTCACGGCCTGGCAACTTTTAAACGGTTCACGTCCGAATGACGTCGACAGAATTCGCGCGCGCCCACCCGCCCCCTCCGCGTATATATATATATATATATCTGCGCCTCGATTCAGCCGAGCGACACACGCGCGCTCGTGATTCGCATATTACAGCTCGGACCCCCTGCACGGACATTTCCACTTCTCTATATATCTCTCGCTTGCTCGTCCCTTCTGCACACGTGTTAGTCGCGCAGAGTAGCTGCGATTCTCTGGACCTATGCTGCGCTGCCTGCGTATAGTTTCATTTTGGTGCCAATGAGCCGTTAGCTGCTGCTGCTGTTGCCGCTGTTGCGAGACCCTTTGATGTTTGCTTCGTCGCGATATTTTATCGTTTATGCACTTGGGTATTGTGTGTATACAAGTGCAAATTTTAAATGTGAGATTTAAGGTTTTGGAGGCCAGTTTTTTCTATTACGTTGTTAGCATTCTTGTTTCTTAAAGAGCTTTTTGTGAAAAAACTATAGTCATAATTAAGGGTTATTTGTTATCAGGAGATTGGAATTGTTATGAATGAAATAGCTTTTTGTTTTTATACAGATAAAAAAACTTCGGTTTTATCATTAATCAATTGTTTCTTTATATACTTAATCTATAAGTAACAAAAAGAATACAATAATTTTCCATCATTTTAATATTAAAAGCGCTAATTGATTAGCTTGGTCTTATAACTACATATATTTCTGTTCGTTTTTGACAATGATTAAAACTACGATTTAAATTGCATTAAATATATGAAAAGACATTAGTTTTATAATTTTGTTGAAAAGATTGTTGATTTTTACCAAAATGTATTTAATCGGAAAGTGTTTGAATTTTTTTAAGGCTGAAACGTATTGAATAAACATGCAATAATATATTTAAATATAATAGTTTTCATCAGTGGCTTTAGAACTACATTAAAAGTTGTTAGGGTATTTTATGTTGTAAAAAAAGAGGCTCTACACGTCTGAGCACATTAAAATATTTTATTAAATGCATAAAACCAATACTATCATATACCGATGAAAATACATTCATTAAAAGAAAAAAATATTTATTTAATAGTAACGCAATACGATTGATTAGATTAAAACAACTGGATTCAGGAATGGATAAATACGGTTTTGGTTTTTGTAGAATTATGTCAAATAAACATAATTTTCAATAATATAAACGTACGAATTATATTAAACTGAACTCCTATATATTCCAGAATAGGATTTTTTATGGATACAAATATTAATATTTTATTGAGTTATTTGGAACAATTATGTCACTTTTAAGAATTGATTTGTTTAAAATGTTGATAAATTTCGATAAAAAGAAGTTTAAGTATTCTGAATTATTTCTCCTCGTGTGATAAACTGCTTGCAGTTACAGGGTTATACGTTCATACACTCGATTAGAGCTGAAAAAGCCCAAAATACTAAAAAAAATTAAAATATTATTTTGTCAAAATCGACTTACTATTGTTCAAAAATAGTTTTGAATACGTTCTCTTTTCTGGAAAAAATCAGGTTTGAAAGGTTATAAAGACACCCATGATAAATAGAATGTTTCAACTGTTCCCGAGAATACCTAAATGGTGTAATTATGTTTTAAATTAAATGATTAGAAATAAAACTAGATGAAAACTAAAACAATATTATTCAGAAAAGGTAGTATTATTTTTAAGAATACACGTATGTTTTATTTAAAATACCTGTTTGGAATCGTTAATTGTATAAAATTTAGTACATAAAATTCAGTACATAAAATTCACTCGTATCGATTTATCAGTTGATTCGTCAACAAATCAGACTTTTCTAAATTACAATGTTAAAAGATTTATTTTAAGAAAGTAAGGGATTTTATTCTCAGGTATTCATAGTAAATTTTTTGTGTAGACATTCCGAGCACGCAGATAACGAAATAATCTGCTGTGAATTTTCATTCCTATTGGTAGCATTTAAATTTTAAGTACCTAGCTAGTTTAAGGGTTGAATAGTTAAAGGAAGGGTGTATAACGCGGCACGTTTATGTATCACGTGCACTACTACTAGCCGTTGTTTTGGTCGCTACTGCACACACGTAATCAGGTCAATATTATGTAATTTAACAAAGAAAGGTATACAATACGAATAAATTAGACGCGGCTTCGATATATGGAGATATATGCTATATGCAGATGTGGTACAATGTGAAACGGACTCAAAAACTGAAAATGTACTTGAAATGGGGATTTTATAAAAAAAAGCTTTTATAATTGAAATAAATAATAATTGTGCCCTCGCATGTCTAGGAGAGTATGAAGAATTCGTGCAGATTGAATTAAAAGTTGAATCAGGTTGGGATAATGAGCGATAATAACTTTTTGGATTACTAAAGAAGACCTAAACCACAACTAAGACACTTAACACTCACACGCCCTATCTGGTCATCGATGACCTTAAAAAACTCGAGCACGCAAAACAGATGGGAAGATCGTTGTGGACCTCAGGGACGCGGTTTGGAAATTTAACAAACTGTTCATGGGATTCCAACAACTAAGGTCAGTTTGTGAAACACAGAGCCACCTTGTAGAACAGATTTTTTCCGCGCGTCATTTTATTTTGTCCTCGCGCGGATTCCCTTTTGCATTTTCACATTTAAACTCAAAAAGTTTTCATTGTTAGAATATACGAATACACTTTTAGAAATGCGTAGACTGAGAATATGTACAATTTTTCTTGTACTCATTTGCACTCTGATAAAACCTTGATATTTAAAACCAGCAAAGGAAATTAAACGGTACAGAATTGACTTCTAACTAAATGTAATTATAATGTAGTTTCTATAGATTCTTTATCGAGCAGGGATCATACTAAATACCTTTTTCAAAGTAATATAACTCCAATTATCAGGTGCACATATACATTGCATCCACCGCAGAAATCATATCCAATTTTGTTTTTTAGAAAAAAAAAAAAGCAACGGGTGTCATAGTTCGTTTCTTTCACAGTTGTTCCCTCCTGCACTGCACGCGCCCTTCTTTTTGCCTCCACAGGATCGTTCTATTTTTAACTTCAAACACTTGCCGCACGTACGTGGACGTAAACCGAAACCAAAAGGAAAGGCTAAAAACAAACAGCGCAGGGAAACATCGTACACTCATTCACTCCGCGATCGAGAGAGAGAGAGAGAGAGAGGGGGGCTGGAAGGGAGTGAGAGAGAGATAGAAGACACTCAAAAATAAACGGAAAAAAGCAAAACAAAGAGGGATGGAAGAATTCGTTAACGAGGACACGACCGCATCGGCGCATCGTAAAGCCGCGACTATAATTGCTTCCCTCTCCCTCCTCCCCGGCCTTTTTCATTAGCGCAGATTTAATATTCGCCGTATACATATATGTATATATGTATGTATGTATATGAGTATATGTGCGCGTTGCGATGCGCAATTCGCGACTCGTGTAATGCTGTTTCAGCCGATAATGTGCGATTGTCCATAAACTCCGCGAGGGGAAAGCGGCGCGGTCGCACCGCGCGCGGTTTTCCAGCGTGCCGCCGCGGCCGAGAACAGGAGAGGGAGAAACGCTCGTCCCCAACGTAATAGAATCACTCGCACATTTCCTGCTGCTGCTGCTGCTGCTACGTGCGTAAGCGAATGCGTACGTGTGCCTCTGCCGTGCTCACGTGTGTGTGTGTGTGTGTGTGTGTGCGCTGTGAGAGCTGGGACTAGGGGAGAGAGAGAGGCCAACTATACCGAGTGCACGACTGCCGTGAATTTCGCATGTCGCTCGGTATCACCCGGCCTTTTTCGATACTGCGGCCTTTTGACTTCTTTTTTTACGAACGAAGACCGAAATGCTGTTACAGGTGAATTGTAGGGAAAAATTGCTGGGGAGCTTCTCTCTGGAGCTATAGTTTTTTTTTTGTTTTCGGTTTCTAACGCTACAGCTTTCAGTCCTGAACTGATGAACGATACCGGTTACCCTGCTACCAAGGAACTCTGTATACTTGTCTTTGCTATGGGAAAAGCAATATTTTAAGAGGGTGAGAGCGAATTTGGGAGATGAAGTTTGGACTAGTTAAAGTGGAACAGACTATTTTATAATGTACTTTCTTATTGAGAAGCATATGTTTGTTAATTCGTGACGGGTATGTTTAAAATTCAACATAAGAAATTATATCTATACACATGTGAGCTTAGCAGTCCACTCCTACCATGAAGGATGTTTTTTTTGACAATATATGAAGGAGGATCTCGACACTTACCCCTCAATATTATTAAAGTCTAAAATAAAGTAAAATTTAAAAAAACAATCCCTTTACTAGATGAAAAATTTAAAATAAAGGCCGAGATAATTGTTATGTATGCTTAATACGCGTAAGTGAAAACAGACGAATATAGACAGACCGCAGTTTAAGTTAATGTTTAATTGGAAGGGTTGTATCGCCTCTTATTCATTTTAATAGCTGGCAACCATATATTATCGAAAATAAGGATTATCGTAATAGTATATTATACAACAAATGCGTAAAATGCGATTTTACACACAGGTAGAAGACGGCCACGAGTGATGTTCGATCACTAAGTATGTGAAATTCGTGCACACGTGTTGCATACGATATTTTTTGATATAGTATGCATTTTAGACATGAAAAAGAGTGTGTAAAATTCAATTTTACGTGTACTATGTTAAAAAATATATATTAATATTGTACTAACAAGGATAAACCTGTGAGTCCGGGAAACCCATTATGATACAACTTTACAGAGACATTCTTTCGTCGAAAATATGAGACACGTGTATCGAAATTTAGTCAAATGGACCTAGGGGCCCGAGTTAATGCCCATTTTATCAAAATACATGATAAATTCTGGTTGTCTTAAAACCTTTATTATAAGGTCAATATACCAAGGAATCGTATATCTTTTGCAATGTAGAAGAGACGAAAATACACATCTTTCAGTAAAAAGACATCCAATTTTTAATTGCTTGAAAATTTCTTTGACAACAGTTTCAATATAGACCGAGACCCCATGCTTAATATATAGAAACAGGTATATAGCAAGACCATGATTTAATACGAAAATTTTTAAAATAAATTTAATATGTTTTAAGTTCTACGTAGGGTTTGTATGTTTTTCACATATTAACTTAAAATCAGTGTCATTTTTGCTTGAATAAATTTATGTAAAAAAGGAATATAAGTGATTCATAAGTAAAGTTTCGTAATCAATTTCGATTTATATTAGTTGTTCTTTAAAAACTTTGTAAATTTATACAAATTTCAAACAAAATCATGAGAGAAAAGTTCCAAGAGAACGTTGTTATTGCACAAATTGAAAAAAAAACTCTCAAACTGCAGCCCTGGGAAATATATGAGCACTTGAGCAGGAGAAAAAAGAATGTTCACGAAAACTTTGAGTCATCTTTTCTCCGTGCCAATGGATCACAAGGAATCCCGAGGCGAGATCGAAGTTAAGTTCACAATGGGTGAGAAAGTCTGCCTGCGGGTGGCTTTCTCGCGGCTCCACTTGCATGCAAAGCAACTTGAATAAAGAGCCCGAGCCACTATGAAAATAGACCGCCAACTTCTGCGCTGCCGTTTTGTTTCCTTCTCTTACTTTTCTGGCTTTATCTTCACGTTGAGTTTCACCTGTATCCATACACAGCGAATTTGATGTTCTTCTCCGTTCTCGAAGTAAGGAGAAAAAAATTGGAGATAGCTTTATAAATCGATTACATGATTTGCTACGGAGCAGCTGCGGATTTCATTGACTACCTACAAAAGCTATTGATTTTGCTTTGTTAAACGTGTGACGTGGTGAAAATTTTCAAGAGTGGAAAAAGACAAGCAGCGAAATGTAGGGTCAGCCAAATACAGAAGCAGAGATGGGCAAAAACGTGAAAACATTTTTAAGAAGATAGATTATACTTTGCCATTCAATTGAGGCTTGGATCATGCATATTTTTTAATGGATTGATCTTAAATAATAATTCGACGTATATTATTTTAATACAAAATCAGTGGAAGCTGCAAGCCCGGTGTTTGCCTATTAAAACATCAATTTATTTTAATCGTATAAAAAAATATTTTGTTTTTCAATAAAATAGATACTGTTATTGGTCTATAGTAGACAAAGAGGGAATAATAAAAAAATAATGCGAATAAAAGGACAGTAGTTCAGAATCTTCTTGAAAAAGAGGATACTACATAATCCGTTTCATAAAGCTGAAAGCTCGTAAATGCACATATATTATGCTTTTGACTTAGAAGTGGTATTGCATTATTTGCGCAATTTACATAAGTAATTCATTGAAAATGAATCAGTCGAATGTAACATTCTCTAACTTCTATAACCTCTGAAATGGAAGATTACATTCTTACCCTTCGAATATACAATAGGGTAGTATAAACCACCCATGGATTAACTGCAGCAATCGTATCTCTTTTGTAACTAAGGTGAAATTATACTACAGCTGCCATCTACCGGTAGTTTCAGCCCTTAATTATGACATAATGACACTGTTGTGGATTTGTTATGAGCTATGATATAATTAATAATTTCAAAAATACAGCTGTTCAAAACTGACTACGTGTGATAACATAAGTGAATACTCGAAGGGTTAGCTTATAAAAATATTTTATATTTTTCTCCGAGTTATGGAACATGAAATAACTGTAGGATTCTTAGCATTGTTTATTTTACATTGCCATTATACTTATTACTTACTACCTTATGGGTACTGAACTTCATTTCTGGGTACTACAAATCATTTTCTACTTTTTCATAAAAATCGGTTTTCCGAATCCCTTGTCAGTGAAGGAAGAAAATAAAAATCTGTATGTCTTTCTTTGAATGCAAGAGCAGTACAAACAGCCTGAAACAACGGATCGATCCCTGTATTTTCCTCGTAGATCTTTTGATAGACACTCAAATTTTCTATCGACATAAAAAAGTGTCATATATGGGTTTATCTCATACATTTTATACATGCGGGCATATCTCGTACATTTTGAAAAATTTGGAGGCACATCCATATAGCCAATATAATCTGCTTTTTTAGTTTTAATATATACGAAAAAAATATGCTGACTCATTTTCAAAGCTCGATAAAGCCTGCAGGGGTGGAAAAACGAATAAAAAATGTACCTCAATTTTAATACTTTTTTTAGTACTAATTAAATATTTTAATTTAACACAATATACTATAAAACTTTTTTTATGCATACTAATAATTAAAGACTATAGTCTATTACATATATCAATTAATGTAGAGCACCATTTTTCAGAATCTGGTAGTTATTGACCGATAAGTGTGCCAGTTAAAATAGTGATTGTTTTGCTAGAGCTTCTTATCAACAACCAAATTTCAAGCGCTTATAATTTTCTTTTCTATTAGAAGTACACATCCTATTGTTCTGGTGCTATTTTATATATTGCAATGTGTAGAATACGCTGCTCCATTATAGAGTTACTTAACAGGACGTTAAAACAGTTGTATCGTAAAAGATAAAATAAAGATGAATTTCGAAAATCATGCCATCTCTGTTTTGATAATTTTTGATAATTTTATGTATACTTACTGTACCCGGTCACACTTACCTATATGAGATTTTATTTTATTGCTGATATGCTTATCCTTATAGAAAAAAAGTTGTTGGCATGATTTCGTCTTCGTTCACAAAGTTACAGTAACTAGAAGCGAACACTATATTATCTTTCAAAATATTATATTAATCAATGAATTATAGCCTTGAATTATTAAATTATTAATTTTTAACGCATGATATCCCATACCATATCATCGAAATGAAAAGTTCTGGAGTTACGTCCATGTCTGGAATATATCAGTGCGGCCGCAGAAGTGAGTAATCTGTGAGCGAGCAGCGCCGAGAGTAGACCAGAAACACAGTATTGAATTAGGTATAAAGTCAGTGACAGCGGTCCGCGGCAAGAGCGCGAGTAATAAGCGGAAGCACGCGCCGAAAACGATTGCGACCTCTCCCGCTCTCGAGTAAACTAATCCTAAATACTGCGATGTAATATTAATAGCAGCCAGTGGCGCGCGAGGAGTCGCTGAGCCCTCGGGCTTTCGCCGCGATCTCTCGCTCCCTCCCGCCTCCTCCTCCCTCTCGCCCCTCCTCTCTCTCTCTCTCGGGTAAGTGAATCAACCTCAAGTTAATCTCAAGTAGAGCAAAGCCCCTAAGTAGACCTCGGCCGATATCTGTATACTCTCGCCCCGCTGCACCTCCTGTTTTAGGATCGTAACGCGTATCTCTCGCGCCCCTGTATATGTATATGTAGCCTCTACGCGTCTGATACTTTCGTGATATGCTTCCTCGTAGAAACCTGTGCAGTGCGATGCGTCTGCTCAATTAGTTTTGTTGCTTTTTGGTGACTAAATGATTCTTTGAGCCAACGGTTTTCAGACGCTAGTCACGCTATACAAAATACTGTCAAGCTTTGTCTGCTGTGTGAAAATTTTACATGGATCATTTTACTATTGGGATTTAAAGAGTAAAATGGAAGATGCAAGCTGTAGCTTTTGGGTAGGTATGATGGGCATAATTCGTGTAAATAGGAATTGAAAGGAGTGGAAAAAATTTATATGTACATGTGCAACTATGCAGAAAATCAGTCATTTTCGAATTCAAAATTGCTTGAAAGTCACTTTTTTGGACGATTTTAATCATTCTACTAAATATACAGTTGTCTATTTTGATTTCCCAACTTTTGACTCTCTAACTTTTCATGTAAACGCCTTACAAAAAATTACAAATACAGCATTTTTGATTGTTTAATGTTTCATCTTTTAAATGCGGTCATAAAAATTATTCTAGTGGGATATTTGGAAAAGTTTTATAATATTAAACTCTGGATAATAGGGCTTTATCATAAACATCGCAATTCTAGTTTCAAAAATAGTTGCAATTCCAAATTTTTGCTGTACAATTTTTTTTCTATTAATCTTACTATTTCCACTGAAAAGCTTGTCATTCCAATTTTATTTTAATGTTTTATTCGCCTCTGTACGATGTTTTTTAGCTTAGACATCGCAGTTTGAAAAAATAATCAAATTTATTAGATTTGCGAGATTAATATTGTCAAATTTTGAGACTGCGATAAGGATAGATTCAGATCCGATAGCTGGACAATCTAGAAATTGGGATCATTACTTGGTCAACAGTAAAACACTACTGTTACATATGAATATGAAAAAGAAACCATCTCCTTAGCATTGATTATGCTATTAATAACTATATGATTGAGTGAATTTGGTGTTAATTTGAGTCTTAAATTTACTATAAAATATGAAATGAAAAATGTCGATGTTACGTGTGATACCTAAATCATTGTTCAGGTTTACATTGCGCTTAGTAATCAATATCCTATATATATTGGACGCATTTAATTTACATTTTCCAGGTTTGGGGAACAATCGTTTGACTAAATCTTATTCATGAAAGATTATAAGAATTAAATAAAATATTGAAAGTGTACACGGAAAAAAGACTGGGGGAGCAGTTGCCTAAACTGGTGTTGCTGTTAATCAACGCGTACGGCGAGCTACTTGCCCTTCAAACGGTAGAGCAGTTCACTTTTTTCTGGGAGAACCATTCGCCCATGCACATATATAGTATAATAAACAAGATATTATACATATAGTACAGTAACATGATACAAAATACAAATGAAATAGAAACGACTGCATTTTGGTTATTAGGTAAATCGGGGTCGAAAAAACCGATTTTCATATTTGCAGCTTCCTAGGTCCAGAGGTTCCATGCGAAAACAGAGTTTCAAAGTTTTATTTGCTTATATCTCGAGAACGGCATAGGCTAGAACAAAATGGTTTAGACCAATTGAAAGAGCGTAAAATTTTACATTGGAAATGATTTTTTATTCGATTTCGATGAGTGTAAAGTTTCGAGATAATTAATAGAAAATAAATTATCTCAACTCTCCGTAGTGAGTGGGGTAACCAGTACCCCAGAAACAGAGTAGCCGCTGCACACTACTGCTAGTGGCGCTGCTACATCGCTCTTGGCGCGACAGTTTCCCCAGTCTTTTTTCCGTGTAGTACTTCCAAATATCATATTAGTGCGACGCTCTATATTTGCAAATATGTGTATGAGAGTGCGATGTTCCAGAATATTGTATGCCTAAAAGGCAGTCGTCGGCACGCCGTAGGAGTGAGCACATGTCGGTACGCCATGGAGTGTATTCTCTCATTTATATAATAAAGAGATATATGGAATATTCAAGTGACTGTATTTATTTAAATTCTCTACCCGACACCGACATATAACAGAAAGATTTACATCGCGTGATTCATACCTATTTTTTTCAAAACTTGGAAAATATTTCTATCATTTTCGGTATTAAATATAACAAATTATGCACAGGAAAAAATGCAATAAATGTGTACCAGTGAATGACCACGAGTTCCATTTAGTTTGTACGATAATAATTTACTGGTACTTTTGGCAGGTTTTATATTTATTTATTAATTTCTTTAGTATATGCTTACATTATTAATCCTCTCTTTTAATAATTAAAAAATATCGGATCTCTTGAATGTTTTTTCACTGGTGCATTATTCTACAAATTTGAGGTTCTCAAAAGACTGAGGTGGTCACCTTTATGTAAAGCATAAACTAATTTTTAGAGAATAGTCTTACTATGAAGCGAAATGAGAAAATTTAAATCTTCTTAATACAAGTTAATATTTTGATGACACAAAAGCTCTAATATGAACTGAAATTAATTTTTCTGAGGTCTTATATTAACTCTATGTAACTGCATATTAATATTGAATTTCTTCATTTTGTATTATACATCTGAATTATAATCTTGCGATTCAGTGTACGTGCATTTAAAGTACATTAACATTCGCCTCCTCTCCATTATCCCACTCTTTCAAAAGTCACATTTCAAAATGATTTGTAGCGTACGTGCATGTCGACGCATGCAGACTTGTAAAGAGAGAGAGAGAGAGAGAGAGAGAGAGAGAGAGAGAGAGAGAAAGAGATATATAGCGAGTGGGAGAAGCACACTAAGTGAATCAAAGTAGATAACACAAGATATTATGTAGAAGCGATTAGTGCAGCGGGAAAATGTTGGATGCATTCGGGGCTTCATCACGGGTAATTATAAACTAATTTGAGGTTCTCTAATATTTGACGTGGGGTAGAGACAGAGGGAGAGAGCGACAGAGTGAGAGAGAGAGAGGGGAGTGGAGAGAGAGAGAGAGAGAGACGACGCGGTGCAGGGTATGGGAACGGAAACGGCAAGTGGTGCACGTAGTTATTATACACGTATATTACGTACTCCAGTTGAACATGTGTTGAAGATTTGCTTCGGGAGTATCTTGCCGCCAATTAAGTTTCTAGTGAGAGAGAGGGAGAGGGAGAGGGAGAGTGGGAGAGAGAGAGAGAGAGAGAGAGAGAGAGAGAGAGAGAGAGAGAGAGAGAGAGAGAGAGAGAGAGAGAGATGAGTTTCGAGGCCATAATTTTCGTTTTGAATTGGATTATACGTAGTCACGCGATTTTACCTTGCATTAAAAGCTCGATTGCCCCGATCTATATGCATTTATACGTGTATCTCCAAAAGAGCATGGATTTAAGCTCATTTAAAAATTGCGTGAGCTGTAAGTATGAAGCGGCAATTTGCTAATTGCACTGCTTCGAAAGCGCTAAATTATTTCTATGTTACATCATTTTTTAAATACATGAATAATATTCACGCTGTGCTATCGCAATATGTACCCCTATATACCTCTTCGCGATCATCGACTCGCAAATTTAAAATATCATTTTTTAAATTATTTTCACTCATAAAACTGTAAGGTAAATCTGTAAAAGTTATATATTTTCTTTTAGCGTGCGAAAACATCAATAAATTTGAAAAAGATCAATCATTTTTTATGCGGGAGGCTTAAAAATCATAACATGTCCTATTATAAAATTGACTGAAAATATAGAATAGTTCAATAACTGCCTAATAAAAAATTTTAATGGACGTAAAGTCTAAGAACTGAATGTTCCAAAGTATTAGAAAATCGTGTCAAACTTTTAAACGAAATACTGTAAAGCCTTCATATTTATTCGACTTTATTGGAATCTTCTTTTAATAATAATGTCTTTAAAAAATTAAGCATACAGGAAACTTACTCCCTAAGAGTCGACGATTAATATCGTTCCTTTATACAATACATATAAAAGATTTCTGCAAATCTAATTTTTTTTATATATTTGGCGAAGGCGGTTAATTAATTGGTGCGTTCAATTTATTTAATATGAAATATAAGTAATTTATATTACATCAGGTATTGCATCTATACTTACGCTCTATACTTATTTTTCCGTAAAAATCAAACACGATTGTTTGTAATCAAAATGATTGCTTTGTTAAAACGATAAATACTTAATATATGTTTCGTCTAAGATAAAATATCTTCTTCAAATGTAATATTTTAATTCTTCCTGTTTGAACATTCTTGGTTATTGAACACACTGCCTTATTCTCTGTAGAAATGGTTGCAAATCGTGCAAGTTTCGTCGACAACGAACCAGCTAATTTAAACGGCTCGCCTGTCACGAAACCCGTACGTCTGCGTCCAGTTAATTTGTCTTCTCCCAAAATCTTCATTTTCGACTTCTACGATGTCAGTTCCACGTCGCTCCGTCTCAACAAGTCAGGAACTATAGTCCTTTAAAACGGTTTAATCGAATTGTTTTTTATATCATTGCATGGAATTCACACATATTATTAAATAAATAATATTCTTGTTGGGAAAAAATATGTTCAACTGTTTAATGCGCTAAGTATATGGCAATGTTTTGCATCTATTACCGAATACATATAAGTGTTCTATATATATTGTATACTATATTTTTAAAATTTTGCGCTTTAGGAATAATTATCATTTTCACAAAATGCATAAATCTGTTTACCAAAGATTGTCGCGACATTGTAGAAAACCTATCGTCTCTATTCAAAGCAACAACCTGCAATAAAAATCTCACCGACGTTTTACGTCCAGCATTTGAATTGCCTCATCGATAAAACTTGTCAGCCTATATCGCACGGGGGGTACTAAATGCCGTCCCGCAGCGACGGCGAAGCCAGTCGAATTTCCGGAAAATCCAAATTCGCTCTCGGGCGCGTCGAAATCGCTAGTGCAAGCATGCAGAGAGAGTGTGTGAGAGAGAGAGAATGAACCGCCCCGAGGCGACACCCGACTCCCTTTTCCCCCTATACGCGTCTCGACTCATAATTAAAATCAGCTCCGCCGCCGTAGGAGGAGGAAAACCAGTCTGGGAGCGGAACGGAGGTGCGAACCCGGATAATTCGAAATAATGTCATAATTGCTTCTTCGTCTCGGCTGCGACTCGCCTGTATAACCTTCCTTTCTCCCCCTCCCCTCCCACCCCCGGATAAGCGGCTTTTTCTCCCAGCAATTGCAAATGCAAATGAAATCGATGATTTCTGCACGCATTTTGTCTTGCTTCTATATTCTTTTTTCCCCATATACATACCCTTCCTTATTCACTCCTGCGTCAGCTTTCCTTGCGGCTAATTTACTTTAGTACCGCATTGATTACTAAATCCGATAGGAGAATGGCTATGCTTACGGCTATTGGAGAACACGCTGTGAACGAAATAATGAAAAATAGCATTAATGTGGGCTTTTCTTTTTTAAGGGCACAAATTTTTCTGAAAATTTTTTATGATTTCGAGAGAACCTACAGCTTGTATTTGCATTTTACACTAATTATTACAATTATTATCATTAAAAAAAAAGTTAAATTTATGGTATACAAAAAGATTAATTTTGCTGGAAACTAATGACGCCATTTCATCGCTTAAATTTTCGAAACTCTCGAGTATAAAGGAAAATCAAGGGTAAGGGAATCCATCTCCGTTACATTTTTATCCCCCCTTATTCCTTTTCTTTTATTTCCAGAGGGCAGAGTCGAGAGATACGTTATACACATTCAAAAAATATGTCATTGGAGAAAGTGACGCCCGAGTGAGTGTCGAGGTCACGCGGCTGTGGGTGGATGTATGTGAGCGTTTCGCTTGGTCAGAGCTTTGATGTCTTTTTCAAGAGTTGAAGGGAAGCTCGAACTTGCCACGTTTCTTCACAAAGCAAGGTATACTATATATATATGGGTACGTAAATATACGGTCAAATCGGTCTTCCTCTTGCTTTTCAGATTAACGTCAGCCCATCTTTATTTCGTTAGGTTTTTGTTTTCTCATTCCGCCCCATCCTAAGTTACTGTGTACTTTATTGGTCCATACATGAATCTGAGGATCGCATGATTTATTTTGCGCATTGAGGGGCACTCGGAAGAAGGAACTTTTTATCTTTAAACAAAAGTGTTAGATTTATATTTCTTTATGGTCAATACATATATAATGAGTCACGGTCACAGTATACATCTACTGCGTATGTGCTACAGCGCATGCGCGGTCTAATGCTTTACCTTTGACTCTCTCCCCCCAATACTACATTGTTCTATGCTTCCTCGTTCACTCACGGGTTAACGTTCCCGTCATACTCACTTACTCACTTGTCGGGACTCAACCTATGTATGAAATAAATAAAAGCAGTTTTGATTCTTTTATACTAACATAGCAATTCCTAATTATTGCCTACCCGCATAAATCCTTTTAACAAAAAGTTTTTGAGAAATTGTTTGTCTAGCTTGTTTTGCTTATCTAGAAATTATTCGTCTCTAACTGTAATTTTTTGTTCAGGAAAAGGATTTTTATTTCTACAAATGAATTTTCTTGTAGTGGTTTTATAGGTATAGATTGTTTTAGATTTAATTTGTTTCTAAAAATAATTCTTTGATGAGTCAAGAATTTAATTTATCATACTAAAAGTCAGCTTTTCATCAGCAGAAAATGTCTCAAATGGTAATAGAGCATCTAATTATTTAACTTATAAGTACTTATGAATCGATAGTTTATCATACCTCGAGGACCTAGATTAATTCTATATGCTCTTTTCCAAGCCATCTGATTTTGGCCTTGTCCTCTCTTTCAAAAATTGTAAGTAGCGCGTCTTTAATTTGTTTTCCGTAAACTTAGTGCTTTCATATCTTTGGTGTTTGATAGTAAATACACCCTTCCACCTATGTCACTCTTTAGGAGCGCATTTTCTCCAAAGTTTCGTCGATTTTTGAAATTTTTTACTTTCCCGTTCGCATGGGACCATCCTTATACAATATTTGTACCAGGAAATCTCGCTTTATCTGCTCGATGAATAACAATGCACCAAACATACTTTTAACTTCAAGAATAGTATAGATTATTGAGCCGTAGCAGTTTGACTACAGGAATCAGTTCCAAAAATATTGATTTTGTCAGAGAAGCAAATATATATATACGGAGTACAAGAGAGAGAGAGAGAGAGAGAGAGAAAGCTGTAAGTTAGTTAGCGTCTGATCACAAGGGTGGTCATACTACTTGGTAACAGTGTTACGCGCTTTGTGCCTCTTCCACTCTCTCCCGTACAGACTGTATATTATACTAAAATGCAGGAGGCGTGGAATGAAAATTAAGGATGTGCAATAGTTGAGACTCCGTTTAGCAATCAAAAAGTAATATTCACATAAATACCAAATTGAATTGAAAATACCGATTCTTTTTCGATGCTCGGTATATTTTATGTCTTCAATAGTAATTTTAAAATGTTTTTACAATGTATATTCAAATGATAGCGTTGATTTTCACACGAGAGAAAATATGTTTAAGGATCAGTAATTTAAATAGAGATTAGTATAGCATTGAAATTGTTCAACAAAACTCATCCAAACGTCGTGAAACATTTGCCCAGAATGTACCCCTAATTTTTCAGCGCAAAATGAGGCGCACAGTAGTCCGGAAATAATAATAAGGCGAGCCGAAGTAATTCGCAGTGGATATCATCGAGTTTGCGGTTCTCCTGTGTACACACAGTTTGGTCGGTGTATGTAGTATCAGCCCAGACTCTCTCTCTCTCTCTCTGTACGGCGGCACTTAACATAATTACGCGGCGAGGGAGCGAGACTCTCCTCCTCCACGATAAACGCGATAAATTAACGGACGAAAATTCGCCTTGCGGCTTTAAGTAAAGTGCGTCCCTTTTTAACATCTAAATTTACGTATCGTCAATCGACTGAATTTATAGTGAAGTGATAAAATCTACGATCAAAATTACAGTAGTTCAAATGTATTAACAAAATACTATATAGGTTAATAGAAAAAAAAGAGACAGAAATATAATATAGGAGTGCATGAATTTTGGCGGGTAGTCGGCAGCAATGGAATGGAAAAAAATTGATAAAAAAACGACTTCAGATAAAATTGGGATGAAGGTACATATATATATAACGCACGTATATATTCATGTATATATCGAAGCGAATGAAATTTCTCCAAGGCATATATATACATTTTTTTTCAGCGCACCGAGCAATACAATTTTGAGTCGTGTGTCGTGCGCCCATGTGTCTCCCAGCTTTTATTTACTCTACACAGTAAAATGAACTCGTCGCGCTTCCGAAAAATAAAAGTCAGTCTTTCGAATTCGAGGCCGACGAATTCGAAATTACGAATTTCGGGGAAATTATTTTCACGGAATGGGTCGATATTAAGAGATTAAAAACTGTTGAGATGAGAAATTCATAACATTTTTAAAAAATATGCATTGAAATAATTTTTAAAAATTATATATAATTTCAACTTATTAAGTATAGTGGTTGATTGTACATATAGTTAATTATTTAAATTTTTCAGTTCAATTGACAATCACTTTGGTTGATGAAATGATTTTTAGTTTTTAATCAATGCACTATTATCGCGGGACAATAGAACAAAATAAATCTGTCTTACTTGATGAATTCATTTGTTTTTAATTATTTTCATTTCGCAATAAATTAGAATATTCCAACACAACTGATAGTATTTTATAGTAGGTCAGTTGAGGTATCTTGAATTTATGAGCTTTTCCAAATCTTACAATATCTTCAAATTCTAAAAAAATTCAATGCTTTACTTATAATTCGTGTGTCGTTCCTCATTCTTTTTTAAATATTATACTTATGAAGTAATAAAAACAACAATTTTTCTATCAATTTCACCTATTTCAATAAATTATTTAATAAGAATGTAGTTATAACACTAGAAATTCCTCTACACTTTCTCATAAATATAACAAAATAGGTCTCAGATTAAACGAAATGCAAATGTTTTTCCAACTTGGAACCAAATCTTTACATTTAAAAATAAATAGATACTATGCAATATTAAAAGTCACTAACGGTAATTTCGCGGACCAATTCTACTTCAACCGAGAGCTCAAGAACCATCGGCGTATCGAAAATTCTTTGAAAGCATTAAATGAACAGAAAAAAAATCATGCGTGCGATAGAGAGAAAGAGAGAGAGAGAGAGAGAATTGCATTTGGAAGTACCTTTATTTCGTTTGAAAGGCATCTCGCGCGAAAGCCGCGTCGATCCCGAAAAACGTCGGGCCAAAAAGAGGATGTAATTCCAGCCGAAATTCCCTTTGCACAGGTCGTGGACCATGAAAATGGATCAGACCGACGTCGAAGCGAGGTGCAAGGGGAACTTTTCAATTTTCCGGGGACAATGTTAATGGGTAACGCTAATCTATCATCGAAACCTCATTGATGCCGCGACATCGAAAAGAAAGAGGAGAGCCGGCAAATGAAGAGAGAGAGAGAGAGAGAGGGAAAAAAGGAGAGCACGGGTCAGGTTCATCACTTTTGAATGGGCGTGTGCTGATCAAAGTGAAGGGAGAGAGAGAATCGAGGAAAAAGGATGGACGCGTGAAAAGTGCGGCCTGGATTCGAGGAAATTTCGGCCATCGGGAAACGCTTTTTTTCTTTAGTTTTCTCCCTCTCTCTTTCTCTCTCTCTCTCTCGCACTTTAGCCTTCTATTTACTTTTATGATTGTTTGCTTTTTTTTACACTTTGGCTTACCGTTTTCTCTGGACCCGTCATTACTTTTAAGAATCGAGGTTATTTCAGTTCCAATCAAGTAGAAAGAAAACAGTTCTAATGAAATTGGAAATTCGTCTGTTTACATAAACAGAGATTTTATATTCACTTGTTAAAAATTCTTGAATGCTTCATAGTATAAAAAATTAACAACTTTGTTAAATTCTTTTAGCTGTTACTGTTTACTTTCAAGTACAAAAAAAATACCAATATAAATATCATCGTATTTGGAAAAGTGTAACGGAAGCAAAGATTCGCATTGTTTGAATTGAATTTATGTATTTCGAAAATAAATGTTTGCGACCTCTATATCGAATCCAAGTTATTTAGCGAAGTTTAATATTTGCTTTATAAATTTTTTATATCATATCCTTTGCATTCGAATCGGGCATCGCTCTCGTTGCTCTTTGATCTTTCTATAATCCATGAAAAAAAAAAAAAAAACATGATCCCCCTACGCTTCGGCGCTCAGATATTTACCGAGAGAAAATCCTGGGACGTCAGTCGCACACTGACACCGTCGCCCGATTTGTTATGTCGAACGAAATTTCTTTGCAGCGAACGAATATCAACTTTATTCAAGCTAACTTTTATATTGGATCATCCATTTATTGAAATACAACTAAGATTACTTTCGTTTGTATGTAGCTAAACAGTAAAAACGGAGAGTGCAAAAATTTTACGAGCAGAATTTCAAAATTTATTAAAATTTATATGTTTTATAAAATTTTGAGAACTAATATCGTTGAACATGCACACGTTAACATTTCTACGAAGAGGATTTATAACTAGCTGAATAGATTAGGCGCTATTTAGGCTATACATTAGATATTTCAACATAAATATACATCCCTTCCTACGTTGTACAGTTGTAAGAAAAAAATTTTGAAACTCACCCTCCCATCTTCTTCACTCATCCTCCCTCAAAAACATAAAATTTTGTTATTTTTTTTACTTTACTCTAAGCACTATTCCCTTATTATATTTAAAAAAAATATTATTCGCTGCCGCGATTAGAACGCTGCGCATGCGCGATTGCATAACCACGAATACAGCAAATAATTGATTCTATTTAATTGTGTTTTATGTGATATATGAAAGTTAATCGCGTAGTTCGCGGAGCTGTATTAAACGCGCGAGCGAGAGTGAAAGAGAGAGAAAGAGCCTTAATATTAGAAATCCAAGAGGGCAGACCAAGAGAGAGGGAGAGAGAGGGGGCGAGATTGGCTAATTTCAACTGGACAAAGTGCATTGATGGCGCGGGACGAGAGGGAGATGTAATCTGCTTTTTATGACGTTGCACTTGAGCTAATCGAGGCGATGATGAAACTTGCCGTAGTTGACGAGGCCCTCGGATATATACGTCCGCGCCGCACCTACCTATCAATTAAATTAGAGCACAGAATTTTCTTTTCGTGTCAGTGAAATGGTATATAAATCCTGTATTTAATTGCCATAAATATTGAGCGATGGATTTACACGTGTGAGGTGTTCTTTACGTCAATAGGGAGAGAAAAATACTTTCCCATCAGAGCGTAGAATAGTTATGCTTCATCTCCGTAACCTATTTTCATGCCCTAAGGCAAGTTTGTTCTATTTTTCAAGCCTGATTATTTTTATTATAGTATGTATATAGATAAATATTTTGTAAATCAGCGTGGATTTTTCGGTAAAACACAAACAGCAATTCCATTAGGATTCCCTGAAAGCTCAATTTATCCAGAGTTCAAAGCAACAAAACGCTGCTGAGTGCAGAAACTCAATGGTTCAATATCGTCGCAGAGAAATGTCGCAAAATGAAATCTCGCGCTGCTACTGAAAGATACATCGTATCTCGCTCCTATAGCAACGCGTAGACGCAATCATGCGCGGGACTAAACTAATTTCTGAGCTTGCACGACAAGTGCAAAACCGGGGGGTGGGGATAGAGGCAGCTCTTAAAACTTTACGCATCCCCCCCGCAATCATCCGACACTCAGGGCGGGGCGCGAGCAAAACGAAAAGGAAAAAAAGGAAGAAGAGTCAAGAGTTTACGTTTACTCGAAGGCATAAGATATACAGGGTTGAGAGAGAAGTGTAGCTGCAGTGCCGTGCGCGTTCTCGCGAATTCCATAAAACGCAGCCAGAGAGAGAGAGAGAGGATTCGAGAGCTGGCCTTTCCGCTAACCATTAACAAGCGTTTGGCCCGGCCCTTTTCATTCCCACTCGTTCCTCTCTTATACACGTCGTAAAAGGTCGTGGATTAACGCGCGTAACCAACGCGCCCTAGCCCTTTAACCCTAAGCCTTCGGTCTTAAATTTCTAGTCTTGCTATGCTACTGCTGATGCTGCCGCTGCTGTTGCTGCTGCAAATGGAGGATGAGAGCAGTTGATTGTTTGAGAGCTGGGCTCGAGTATGGATCAAAGTTCGTGCTTTTTTGACGAAATTTAAAAACAGGTTCTTACCGAAACTTTGAGACGTACGATAGAAAAGATGTTTAATAATGTTGAAATGATCCTCCTGTACTTTAAATTTGTTGAATATTTTCTTAATACTATTACAGTGATTTTGCAACGTCATTTCGATGTATCATCGATCCATTACACAAACTTTGTTATGTTTTGGTTCAACGAAATTGAAAAAGCGATTCGACAAAGTTTCGTAATTGCAAACATAGCCCAAGTAAACAGATAAATGATACTTATTTGATAACGACCCATAGATTTATAAATTACAGTAATATTTTTCAAAATTCACTAGATTTTATGATCATGAGAACATTTAAGATATTTAAATTACTATAAATTTTAAACATAATGAATTTCGCGTAAGTAGTCCAATTATACGTTCACAAGTTCTACTGGAAATAACTCAAAGTTCAATGAAGGAAAGCTTGTTTTATATTCAAAATATGCGGGCTTTTAGCTTTTAATCAGTGGGCGAATGAAGAAAATTGTATTTTCTAATCAGCTTGAATATTATTATACGGGTTTTTACAGTACTTTTTCACAGCAGAACGATGAGTATACGAATACTTGCATCTTTTTGGAATTTTGTGAAAAAAAAAAATAGATGAAAGTTCAAGATCTCAAATAATTTATATATTTATTAATTTTTAAACAGCCGTAAATTCCTAGACACATAGGGTTTTTGACCGTTACAGCGGTCCAAAGTAAACGCATTTGCCGACTATTCACACATTTTGCTACGACGTAAAATATCTGCGTTTATAAGCTGTTGGAGAATCATAAAAAGTACGTATGAGAGTTTAATGTCTTGCTATACGCTTGGTACTATCTACTTTAAATCGTTCAACTGACACGCGAAAGCAATCGTACGTGTACTTTCGTTTACTTGAAACATTTTTCTGATTTAACTAAAATACTTAAAGTGCTTCTGTAGCATGACTAAATAATCTGCATTTTATTTGTACATAATATAGATAGTTTGACTTCCTTAAATAACATCTCCCTAGGATATTTTGCATGATTTAACAATTTTGAAATTTTTCAATTCTTCCGGAATTCACGAAAGCTGCATAGCAGACTAAAGTTCTTATAGCTGATATTGAAATGAAATTATCGTTCCTTATGTAATAACTAATAATTAGGTGACTCGATCGATCTTCATGTAACCAATGAAATAATAAAAACGCAATCTGCTTAAAAAAACGTTTATTGCGCGACGTTTCGAAGAGCTTTAACGTATACCTTCTTCACTGGTTACATCGCTTAAAGAGATTTATCAGTATTTATTTTGTAGTTGATCACTGTATAGGAGATCAAATAATGTCGCTATATACAGGCATGACGTCACACAAATTTTTAAGCTGCTTTATTTTTATTAATTTTGAGGGTATATATGACGAAGACAAGTTCTTAAGTAGAGAAAGTTATACTTTATAATGTGCCAGAATATAAAATGAAAAAAAAATAATGCAAATACTGAATCTCGGAGAAGCGTCGACAGTTCATCAATATCACACTATATTCGAACTGCGGCGACTGTACAACATATACAGTGTAGAGGAAAGAGAGGGAAACGGAAGAGAGAGAGAGAGAGAGAGAGAGAGAGAGAGAGAGAAGCAGGGGTTGAGGGAGTGACGAGGCAGCATGGCATGCATGTATATCAAATAATTAGATTTTGGCCTAAAACGTCAATAACCGCGTAAAACCATTATGCCTATACATCCGAGTCTGTGCTCTCACCCCCCAACCTCTCTCTCTCTCTCTCTCTCTCTCTCTCTCTCTCTCTCTCTTGGTGCCGAGGGAACGATGGCGGCGGCTAATTACTTTGACAAGGACCCACCAGACTTTGTGTTTGTCCCGTATTTTTTTCTGTCTGTGAAAAACATCTTTTAAAAATGTGCTTGATGGTTCATTGGATGTTGGTTATTGATTCGCTTAAAGAGGTGTATATGTAATGCCGAGTATTTTGAAAATATTCATTCCGTACGAATGATTTATAATGAAATTATTTTATCCGTAATCAACAGACATAAAGTTATTTTTATATCTTTAGTATCTCGAACATTAGCTAATATGCTCATATAAAAAAGAAACAAAAGTTTAAATAAGAAAACATTAGTAAAGTAATATCTTGTAGAAACTCTTACTAATGCAATCTTTGTCTATATACTTTTTTCATACAACGATTATTCTATACTGCACTAAATATACGGCATTTTGATTGTAGCTCGAGCGAACTAAATCGAAAATTTGACAAAGATTACATTATCATGTATGATACACCTAGTAAAATTTACAATTCAGTGCAAAGAATAAATGAACGAAAAAGTGAAAGAAATACATTTAGCGCTGCTCAGATTACACGTCGTGCTCTCTGTTTTGTGCCTCGTAAATTGTTGCTCGCGTTTCGTCGGCCTGATCGTTCAAACTTTTTTATCTTTTGTCTGCCGCGCCGTAAAACTTTTTGCTCCATGTATGCGCGAAACTTTTTGCATGCTATATAAGTGCACTTGTTGCCTGGACAAAAAGCGGGCGTCTGCATAAATGTAGCCTTCAATAAGTTTTTTTTGCGCAACATTTTATTTAGACAGGGAAACTATTTCTATCATAAAATTCATCTGACTCAATAAATTCACCTATAACGAATAATATAAAGTGTAGAGTAAAGACTTGAATGTTGTTTCTCTTGTATTTAAATATTAATCATGCACGAATATATAACTATAAACATAGTTAGAACAATAAATGGTAAAGATAATGTAAAAGTTTTTCATGTAAGCAAAAGAGCATAATATTCTTTCATCGAGCACTGAAATAATAATTTAATCTTTTTAGTTAACCATTCAAAACGAACGTTATCGCAATGAGAAGCAAAAAATATCGGAAACTAAAAAAGTTAGCTTGTCGAAACCTGAACCACATAATTTAATTCCATCGAAAGGTATTTATTTTGGCATTCGCTTAATGCAATAAAATAATCGAATTTCAAAGCCACTCGCGTGGCGAAAAATCAGGGGAAAAACCAATATTCACTCAAAAACGTGCCAATATTTTCCATCGCCTGCAACACACACCTGCCCGGCCAATTTAATCTTCCTATGATTGAATACGCATCGCTTAATCAATTTACATAACAAACTCAAAACTTTGAATACGCATCTAATTAACTAACTTTATTATTCGCCCATATATACAACGAGAGCTTTGCGCGAGCGCGAGTGCATTAATTAGCTGCTGAATTGACAACTTGGCTCGCGTGCGCGTGCCTGGCAATTGTTAAAGAAAATTCGATTATTGAGGCGGTGCTGCTGCTGCTGCAGCCAGGCACGAGGAAACGAAAAATTTAGCAATAAACACACACGCACGGCGAAAGGCTGAAACTTGATTTGTAATGGCGTGGAGACAAAGGAGAGTAGAGAGGAGCGAGAATATCGCGCAAAAAATTGTTCGAGAGCTGTCCGGCCGCGCTATATACGCCCCCTAAACGAATCAGGGAACAACTCGTTTAACGAAATTAGACTCCCGAACGCCGTTTAAAATAGGAGAAATAAAATTATCCTCTCTCTGCCCGTGCTCTAGCTCTATACATACCCTATGGCTACCGTTCTCGGGCTATTCGATGAATCAGGAGTCAAGTTTCTTTTTGATTCGGTATGCAACGATACGTTCACTTATATAGATCATTTCTTTCGCGGCGTAGTTATTAGTTTGAAAAATTTTAGAGTCTTCAATCTGCACTTTTACATTAGATTTGCCATGTTTTTACATTTTCACAACATATTTTGAGATAGTTTTAAAATACGATTGATAAATGCCTAATAGAAATTGCTTAAATTGTAACTTCAGAAAAATATATTAGTGATTGTCTTATTATAAAATATAGAAAGCCTTAGATTATCTCATTATGTAAACGTGTATGTAAATGCCAATAAAAATTAAAAATATAAGATTTCTCATAGTTCGAATTATCTTCTTTTCAATTTCGTTGTTCTTTTCAACTTCTGTTCAATTGTCATAGATGTTGATTTGAAAAAGTTTCAGCTCATTTTTCAAAAACAGTATGCGAACTTTTAAGATTTTTTTTTAAAAAGTCAACAAGTTCAAATTTATCAAAATCCCGCCGGTACTTATCGATTTGATTCATTAGGATACGAGACATGGACCTTCAAATATATTGATATTATATGTATATATATACAATAACATACGTAATATTTAACCCAATGACCTAATAACCACTATTACGAGTTTTGCTGTACACGCAAATCTTTACTAATAGGTAATATCATTCATTTTATTAGAAAGCTTGTACTTTACGATACAAAATACGATATCCTCTGTTAAAAAAATCGTACAAAGTAAACTAAAAAAAATAAAAAAATCTAATTTTATTATATATTAGCATAGGGTTGTTTAGTTTTAAAACAAAAGTGTTTAGTAAAATTTACATTACAAAATTTAAAATGACATATATTTTAGGTATTTAACAGTAGTTCACATATCTGCAGATACATATTTCCGCTCCTAATGAATGAAGTCAGAAATTTCTGCCGGAATTTTGAATGGCAGTAGTCATAGATACGGTTTTTCAAAAAATTAAAGTAACGATTGTTTTAAGACAAACCTCAAAAAAAAAAATCATTTAAATTGAAATTTCGATCAATTTGTTCCGTATTCGGTATTTAAAACATAAGACTTTCAACAATCGGCAACATTATATTCGGAGTCTTTTACAGAACTTTCACATACAAAGTGACTACATCATAAAATAAAATAAAAACTTATAAAACTATATTTTAAAGTACCCAATAGTATTAAAACAGGCGTAATATTGGTTTTAACTAATCAGTAACAGTGTACAATCATATTAATACTCTCCGTACTGTTTTTAATTTATATTAAAAAATATCGATTATAGCTTCATAGCCTCATTGATGAATGGCATGCAAGCAGCCTAAGGACACTTTTGTTGAAAAAAAATTACATAAACATGTTTACAGAACGTCGCATCAGTTGTGTTACGAGAACATATTAGTATATTTGTAGCTAGTAAAAGAATATCTTGGGTTTGCATATATTCATTTGTTTTTATATATATACAGATGTGTTATTAATAATAAAAAGGCGGTGCAAAGCAAATGTTTAATGTTAGTATTTTTGCGTGAAGTATTGTAATAAATAAGGTCTTTTGAAACATAATATTTCGATGTTTCCATTTCCTTCATTTCTTTTCTGTAATTTGTGTTCCAATCGGGAACAGTTATTTTAAAAGTGACGTAGGTGGGATGTTACTGTTAATTAGGCGCTCGAGTAGCAAAGAAAGCAAACAAGAAAAGTATCGAGAAATGCCGATCGAAATTCGATGTTAAATGTGGAACAGGATAATGAGAAGCGGCCGGAAGTATCGGAATGTTCTTCATAAAAATTGCTAAGACACACGCGTTGATAACAGTCCATGTAAAAAATTATTCAATGAACGATAGAAAATGCTCTGTTTTAAAGACAAATTGAGCTGGAATGAAAATGTTAACTTCGTTATTGATAATTAATAGAATGTAGAGACCTATAATGGAATTTAACTGAAATTGTTTAAAGAGTCTTTTATGTTTTAACTAACGTTGGTCTTTTAAAATATTAATTTTGCATGTTGGATATCATGTTCATTATTAACCTGACCCAGTAAACTATTAACGTATGAAAATCTCGAAATCATTTAGAGAAAATCAAAATATTTAATTTAAAAATAACTAACCTATTTAAGCAACGTGAATTAAAGCATAACGAAAATGGAATTTGAGGTCTACAGTAGTTCGGTCAAAAGAGCGACCATTGATTGACGCAAGCTGCACATCATTAAAATATTATATTTGCTTTATTTACAAATACATCGTAGACCTCCATCGTTGATTAGTACTCAGTAGAAGCATAAATAGGGTAAAAAATAGAAGGAATTTTTTCACCATGTAAATTATATAGTAGTAGGTAATGTAGACTATGTAAGATGTCAGTTTTGAGGGACTATCTCTATTGCTATCCTTATGAAGGAAGCTTTGTAATCATGAAAAAATATATTAAGGATTTCTACATAAAAAAAGTAATTTGTTTTTCGTGTACGTGTGTATGTGACAATGTATCTAATGAAGTCATGATTGGATAGACCGTTTATGATGTTTAACGTCTGATTTTTTTGTCTCAAGTTTTTGATGTATGATGTCTCATTTTGTTGTTCTTGAAAAATGCGTTTTAAAGAGCTTTTTTAATGACCTACATTTTGAGATATTATACGTTAAGATACTTTTCGTCACCCTTTTGTTAGATATTCTATTTCTTCGAAAATAATTATTGAACTTTAACGAAATGGTTTTTAGTAATAGGGATTAATATGTACATTAAACAGTTAATTTTTCAATTGATTATTTATTATGATTATTATTTGGAAAGTAATAGATTACGCCACTAGGGAGGAAAAAAAGCGCGGCTTTACGAATGCTTATATTTGGCAGTACAAAGTTAGGTGACATATATTTTTTATGGCAATTAGGACCATTCCCTATGTACTGAATCTAGGAGAGCTGTACGAATGTACGTCTCACAAAAGAAGTTTTGTTAGTATGGTATCATTACTGCATCTGTTACCAGATCTTCACAGATGATACAGGTTAATAAATGAGTAGGAATATCCAAGTAATTTGGACGCTTCCTTTTTTTCTGCATTATAAGTTTGATAAAGTGCAGGGTAGGTACTGCGTAATACTAAATAAATTTTAAAGTGATTCATAAGAAGTTCTTGTATATTAATTACAAAAACTAAATATGTATTATTAATTTTCAATAAAGAAGACCGATAGAAAATTCAAAGTGTATATTCGAAATTTTAATTACTGAAATTTGAAATTTATTTATTGAGACTTCTTGGATAATTCTTGAGTTACTTTTTGTTATTATTATTTAATTTTTTTTATAAATTATATATTATATATTTCGGGACAAATAATTAAGTTCGAGGAAGTTTAGTGCCAATAAATTGGCAGCGGTATTTTTTTAACTTTTCCACCAGTGTAGAGAAGATCTTTTAATTACAAAAATTTTGGGTTTCGTTTTATTAGACCGACGATTCGACTATAATTTTGCTATAATAATTACATAAAACGACAATTTAATTTTCACATATTTACGTCAAAGCTATTTAAATGATACCGACGTGACGATATTGTGAATTTTCGTTCAAAAAGAGAACGAAGATTGTAAAGTAATGATTAAAAAAAAGGAGCAAAGATCAACGAAGCACGTCATAATACTGTTGGTAAGAAGACCGAGTTCAGCAACTAAGAAAATGCTGAACTCGGTCGGAGGAGGTAAAAGACGAATCATCACGTCGGCGCGCGACGAAAAAGAAAGCCGCAAACTCAAGCTTGGCGCATTTCTAGTCGCGTCTTTGCACAGCTGGCGCGCATAATTACAAATATTCTCGCGCGAATTCCCCGGTATGAAAGGAGAATGGTGCGGCTGCGCTAAATGGCCTCCACCTCTCAGGAAACGCCCGACTTATCGCGAGACCGCAGCAGTCGCGCGGCGTCGCCTCGAATAAATAGCAAATCCGCCGCCGCCGTCGTCGCCGTCGTCTCTCTGTCTCTCCCTCTCTCTCTCTCTCTCTCTCTCAGTCCCTGTCTTTCTCGGCCAATCGTCGATTAACTTCACATTGTATACGCGCGAGAGTTTCGCGCTCGTGCTGTACATAGAGAGAGAGAGAGAGAGAGAGAGAGACTGCAGCACGATCAAGTCTGTGAAGAGAGAGAAGGAAATGTCTACACGCCCGGTTGCGCGCGCGCGCGTATGTGTGTGTGTGTGTGGGTCGAGAGCGGGCGAGGACAATGAGGCGTCGCGCTGGCTTCCGCTTTTAGATACGATTGTGCGCCACTGCCGCCGCCGCCGCCATACCGAGGACGAGCCGCCGCTGCCGCCGCGCTCTAGAGAAAGTCAGTGATACAGCTGCGCGTTCGCTCTGACAGGTTGCTGCCTCTCTTTTCTTCGACTCCGACGTGTGTCTCTCTGCCTATGTGTGAGCGCTTGTATGACTGAGCGTTTCAAGCGCTCATTCTCTCTCTCTCTCTCTCTCTCTCGCCTTTGCTTTTCCGCATAGCTACCATGTTACAACTCGGGCTGATGCGCCATATATAGTCGTTTGTTGAATGTGCGACGAGATGGAAGTGTCATTGTTCGTTAATTGGGTTGCTAGGTGAGCTATCTAACCCTCGACTTTTTTTTTCTGCTTCTTTACTTTTAATTTTGGTTTCCTGTCAATTTAAGAAGGTAGTGAATTTGGGTTAGTTTAGGGAGTATTAGGCTGCGACGCGATATCTGCGCAAGTAGCTTTTACATTTCATATAAACAGCTCGTAGAGGATGTGTATTCTTGCATATATTTTTTTCGTGATTACTTTAATTGGTTGGTATTAGTGAACTACTATTTTATAGCTGATCTTATAATTCATGAAGATTTAGTAAAAAGTTTACAAGCGCTTCACATTTATTATAATTGATATTTGAACTCGTTATAATTGAGTGCAATGATGAGCGCACATTAACTCTTCATCTATACGGTAAAAAACCTTTACTCCGCGAGTTCGCAATCTAATTCAAGAATAAAATTGCCGCATCAAACTTTTCCCTTCCAATTTGATTTACTCTCCTTCTTTCGCTGCCCTTTACTTTTATTTCTTAAAGTATACGTAGTTACAATCTCTTTTTTAACCTTCTCTTTCTTTATACTTATATTCGTTAAAAGGACTTGAAAATATAAGAAGTTATAGTCCCGTCTAACCAACTTATTAAAGAACTCTTCAAATTATTATTCTCGAAATATTGAATTACAATGTATCTTGTAGTTTGATGTGGTAAATGACCAACTTTGTTAAAAAATAATTGAATTTTTATACAATATTATTTATTAGGATGACAGCTTATATCTATATAACGTGTATAAATCGCGAAAATGCTTATTCGACATATATTTTTCTCAGTCTTTTATTCCTGCCCAGTCATTTGTGGCGGGATTATAAATTTTAGCGGTCACCTGTATTAATATTTTACGCGATTGGCTGTATCGGAAACAACTATACAGATTTTAAAATATGTTTTCAGCCAATTTGATATTAATAACTCCAACAGAAAGAATATATCTCAGTCGACTGTATAGCTATTTATACGGGCATTATTCTCTTAATAATTGCAATTAAAGTCGCGAGCGCATTAAATCAAAAGACTACTAATTTACCAAAGTAATTATCTATGGCCGTATTCTTATATAGAGTTTTACGGTACTAGTCTCTTATTTCTTATTGCGAAATTACTCGATTTCACCGGAGAAATTGTACCCGCCAACTCGTTATACAAGACTCTGTGACTAAGTTAGCTTTAAAAGGATAAAAGTTCCCTTGGTTACACTTGTATACACCCCAGAACAGAAAATTTTTCATTTCATTATAAATTGTTATTAATACACCCCCGATGACGTTGTTTCCACACTCAATGTATTAGTTTAAAAAAGTTGAATTAAATATTAATTATATTTGACAATATTTTTAATTTTGGCACCATTCAAAACCGGTACCTACTCGTAACAAATCAAATCGTGTGTTTAAATGTTTCATAATATCCGGCCATCACATATTCTATGGGCGGAATATGTTTTCTCGTATAATAATCGTAATAAAGCAATTGGACTATGGAAAATTGTTGACAATCTATTAGGGAAAGTATTGTCTATATATTGGTGATTTTCGATCACTACAAATGTGTA
>UELV01167581.1:0-21925 GCA_900490015.1 Megastigmus stigmatizans | reverse complement strand
CTCTCTCTCTATATATATATATATATATGGCTTGTATATACGACATTGGGTGGTATGGGAAATTGCAAGAGCGTGCGCAATAGCCATTGTGTGCTCTTTCAGCTCGCGGTGTATTATTGGAAAGACGTTTTTTTTTATTATATAATGTGTATTGGTAGAGGCTGAGTGTGTGTTGGTGTGTGTGTGTGTGTGTGTGTGTGTGTACGTGGAGACATTAGAACTTGCGGGTTTTTCCATGGAGATCGTAGGTTAGGTTGTTGGCCGCGCGTGTGCGCCGCCACGACTCTCTTTCTCTCTCTCTCGCCTGTAATTTATGGGCAGCGGACCTCGTGTGTTATTTTAGCAAAATATTTAGAATTTTACGCGACAGCAATCGCATTGATAACTAGAATTTGTGTTGGGTTCGCTTGGGTACTCTTGTGCGGTATATACGCCGCATTCGAACCTATGCGCGGATTCTTTGAATATTTTAAGACATGCTGCATGTATGGGCTGTGGCAGTGTTATTTCGCTAGACTCTTGCTCTGCAGGCCGCCTTCGCGTCTCTCTCTCTATCTCTCTCTCTCTCTCTCTCTCTCTGTCTCTCGCTCTCGTGTTTATATATGCATATAGCGATCGGTGCATACACCCAACTTTAGATATAGAAAGTCTCTGCATTGATTTATATATATTAGATCTTCAAATCAGCGAGTGTAATTTTCTATTTCTATTTAATAGAAATTGCACGTCTGCGTGGTTTTGCCCTGGATATTATATCTCGCTTAAAAAATATATCCTTTCGCCGAAGTATTCGATGCGAGATATCGATACGCACTTTGTTAATTAATAACTATAGGATTCTATATATATCGAAAATTGCATTCCCTGAGTTCTGTAGGGAATTGTGCAAATTGTAAAAATCTCCCGCTGCTATGAAAATTTATGATTCCTATTAGAATCGAAAGCTCGTCATTATACCGATAGTTCGATAGGATTCTATTGCAAGGGAAACGATTCGTTCGTCCACAGACGACGTAATTTCTCAATATAGGTACAACTGTATATCGAGTCTCTCGATCGATACGTGCATTCTCGTCTCCTACTCTCCATGCTTCCTCACTATACATATGCTAGATCGGGCGCATGACTAAGGCAGGGGCGCGTCGCAATGTCGTGGACACTGGACTTAAGGTATACATGTATGGATATATTTGTTCCGTTCGCTACACACATACACGTACGTACGTTTCTCTCCGAGTCCAATGTATATATACTGCACACAAGCGCAGCTATATGGTCAGCAGTAGCAGGGGATTACGCGCACGTGCACGTTGACACCGTTGAGGCGCTTGAGCGCATGTGCGGGTTTACTTAACGATATTCCCTTGCGTACGTACAGCTCCGGTGGAAATCCCTTGGCGATCACGGCCACTTTCCAAGACTAGATCAATTTTTATCGCCTCTCTTTGTCCTTCGATCTCCTCTCTCTGTTCTTTTGTCTTCCTTTGTGTGTGCGTGTAGAACACAGCGTTGATATCGATACGGCGCGAGTGGTTGATGCGCGTAATGGTGTTGTTATCGATGATGTATCTGGATGTCGGTTTTTCTTGGAGAAAATAGTGGAGAACATTGCGTTTATTGTTTTTTTTTTGGCTTCGGTGTGGGATGCTGATATTTTTACGGATTGGAGATACGATGCAAAGTAATTTAGATCGATTTGCGCCTTTTGCTAATTGACCCACTACTGGCGGTCTAATGTTTTGCATCTGATGGGTTATGTAAAGCTGTTGTCAGATGAAAGAATGCACCGCCAACGCATTCGCCAGATACATATATATGATTAAACGAGTAATTTAGAATATACCCGGGCTACCGTGATAAAGTGACGTAACATTTCATAATATTGACTTATAATATGTTGGGGCCGCAAATTGATTTTATCTTTATGATTGAAATGTGGACTATATGCATATATATCTTATGAAAGCTGAGTTTTTCGCTGTGCAGTCTCTCTGCCCCTTAAATGCATCCAGTAGTCGATTTCCTTGTTTCGATTCGTAATTGCGTAAGAACGACGTAAATCGTCGTAAAATATATAAGTTCGAAATACTCGCAGTGAATTGAGATACGAATGATGATAAACTTGATGAGTTGGTTATAAAATGAGGAATGAACGTTCCGTTACCATAACAAACCTTGAGTAACTGGTCTCCAGTAGCGATAGGAGAAGATGCAAAATATTTTCTATAGGAAAAATCAATTATTTTTTTATAAATTTGCATAGTGCGCGATAATAATCTTTGAATTGTGTAACAATCTTCATGAATTGTTACGTTGTGTTAGATCGAGCGACTTGAATATATCAAGAATGTTCTAATTTTAGGTGTGCCGCATGTTTGCAGTGAATAAGCGATTGTAAAACTATAAATTCCAATTTCCTACAACGGCTATACTCTATTATTGATTTTAAATCATTCCCTTTTTCATACCATGTATCCAACTGTTTTCTAAAGTTATCGTATTAAATGTCGAGAATATTATTGTTAAGTATCTTAATTGAAATATCAAGCCTAGCATGGTTGTTTGTACACCACGACATAAATCTGATGCAAACATGCACGCAGTTTGCGTTCAAGATCGTTACACGACATTTTGTGTGTACAGCTTAAATATTACATTACGATATACCTATAATTATCTAAATTATTACCAAGTATCCAGAGTGACTTTTAGGAAATCGCTTGTGGGAAATTCTACTGATGAAATTGATAAATGCAAATACACTCACGAATAATGGATGCACAGAATGGAAATTCGTTTCTCTTTTTATGTGAAATGTATTGTCCAGTAAAATTCTGCCATTTAGGAAATTGAATTGAGCAAGTTATTTGCAAAATTCAGCAAGGTATTTGTTTAAC
This sequence comes from Megastigmus stigmatizans, assembly GCA_900490015.1. Taxonomy (NCBI): domain Eukaryota; kingdom Metazoa; phylum Arthropoda; class Insecta; order Hymenoptera; family Megastigmidae; genus Megastigmus; species Megastigmus stigmatizans. Next base: position 19,028 of record UELV01167581.1, on the reverse strand, counting down.
TCATTAAGTCTTGAGCAAACTTGTTTTTTCATATTTTAACTTCTGATACTGCGTACGTACCTTTTTATGTATACGTCCTAGAAATATTTTTTTTTGAAAATGTGTATGATTTAAAAAAAAATTTTAACTGACTTCACACAGAAGTTAATGGGATCGATCCAAAGTAAATAATTACGTATTATGCATTTCGTTTCGATTTGTATCTCAGAACCAAAGCTTTGGTCATCGCATCTAAACCTCTTCCAGTCATTCACTTTAGCTGCCACCTCCAAAGCTTTGGTTCTCTCAAGCAAATTGTTTTTTCCGTGTACCATAAACCGCAAACAGATTTTCCAAAAAGCGTTAATTCCTCTTGGCCACTACTTGTCGTCGATGTTCCTCTCTTTCTCTCTATGTAAACGTCACAACGACACCACAGTAAGAGTAGCAGCAACAGCAGTAGCAGTAAACTGCTTCTCTATATAGAGAGTTTAACTCGAGCGGTGGGCGACGTCTGGGCTGTTTAGCGCTCGCAAGCAAGCCAGGCAAGCAGCCGAGCAAGCAAGCAAGACACCCGGCCGACACGCGCCAATGCATGTCTTGCTCCATTTCGCCGCGGTGGTTGTATAGTAGTAGTCCTCCCCTCCGACACACACACATGTGTACGCATACTTATACGTATATATATACGCATACATACACACATACAGGCAGCCTCGATATCAACAGGCTGTCGAAGCGCGCTCCGCGTCTGCATACACCTCTTCCTGTGTATCGCTCCTCTCTTTTGCTCCTGTATGTGGGTATAGCGTTGCGGTGGACGATGCGGTTCTCGTTGTTTTTTCTTTTTTTCGAGATCGGCGCGCCAGAGGATCGCATCTGCGCGAATGCCGTTAATTAGGGATGCGAGGATGGAGATCGAGGATATGGCGGATGTGGCTGTAGGCGAATCTGATCCGAGGACATTGGAGACTATTTTCTTTTGCTGTGTGTACCGGCGAGATGCTGTGTTTTGCATAGAGAGAAAGAGAGAGGCTTCTTATCGTGAGTTATTTTTTGAGATCTGCATGCAGGTTTAGATGAAAGTTGGGGGGAGGTCTTGATGCTGGTGCAGTCTACTTGATTAATGAGATCGTTGTATGAGCTTTTGATGGCTGAGGTTTGTAGATTTAAATTTTCGTGAGTTGAGACAGGAGCGGAAGAAGTAGTGGAAAACCGTCGAGATAGGAATATAGTAGTCGTGGTGCAAACGTCTGAGCGTGATAAGTTGAAGCTGCAAGACATGTACCAAGTGTAACTTTTTAGAAAAAAGCTTCAAGTATTAGAATTAAGACTGCTATAAATTATTCAATTTTTCACTTGATATTGGCGGAAACATTTTACAAGTGTCACACGATGATCTCGAACTAATAAAATGAAGGAATCTTCGAGAAAAATAATTTCGACATCGTATATATAGCGTTTCCGAGCAGTATTTCTGTTGGACACTAAATAATAAACAAGACTAGTAGCTGACCGTAAAAAAGAACTGTGTCACAACACTTCACAATCCACATGCTTGTCAAGTTTTTTCGAGTATATGATGTTTTTTTCTTTCTAAAAAAGAGAAACACAACTCGCTTGCATGTTGTGAATAATGCAAGTGTAACGTGCACGCGAGCATTCCTTTGTTTTTTACTCGGTCTAATTCATTCACAGACTTTATGTCCCGTGTTGAATGAACAATTCATAAAAAAAATTGATTTGATCGTTAATGAAACTTGTAAAGATTGCAACTTAAGCTAATGAAGAAATATTTTATTTTATTATCACCCGAAGAAACTATTACTAATTTGACACAACAGTATTAACAGATGTGAAAAAGTTATGTTCTACGTTAAAACTAGTTCAGGTTGTAAATCCACTTTGCGCGGCACAAATCCTTCTTCCGATCGATACTCACAAACCATCTCACTTTTTCAAAATCTCGAGGAACCAAGATATAATCTTTGTCCAATCCAAGCGGAGTCCGTGCAGCAGCAGCAGCAGCAGTCAAGGCCAAAATCACGAAATCCAGTCCTCGCGCAAACTGCCCACCCTCTTAGAAAACTTCAACGCCGCAACAAAAAAAAATGAGCAAGCAGCACCGAAACTATTCGAGCGGACTCTGCGTGTGCCCTCCTCGTCCGCATGCCCCAGTTTTGCCAAGCTCCTTTTCCACCAACTAAAACGTTCATCCGAAATTCAACGACTCTCTCTCTCCGTCTCAAACACTGCGCGAGGGCAAAAAAAATTCTTTAAAATATTCTCCCTCTCTCTCTCTCCCCCTATCTGCACTGCACACAGCACACACAGCGAGCGCGCGAGTCTCGTTGCGGAAATGAAATATTTGCGGGCAAATTTCGCCTCTCTCTCTCTCTCTCTCTCTCGCACACACTTCTCTTCATGAATAATTTCGGTCCGATGGGAGAAGCGAGAGAGAGAGAGAGAGAGAGAGAGAGAGAGAGAGAGAGAAAGAGAGACTCGTCAGCCCGAGGGGCCCGCGAAGCGTAGCACAGTCTCTCTCTCTCTCTCTTTCCCTGTGCGCAGTTCTGCCCTCGGGCGCTCGGTTCTAATTACGGTGCAGAGAGCGAGAGAGCGAGAGAGAGAGAGAGAGAGAGAGAGAGAGAGAGAGAGAGAGAGAGCTGAACAACTCGACTGTTGCCGCAGAGCGAACGCTGCCTGGCTATGGCTGGTTGCTGCTGCCCCCGCGGGCCAGGATGGGCCTCGGGCCTTTCGCGCAGTATTTCCCTCCTCTCTGTGTTCTACGCTGGCAGGCAGCTAACCCCCTCGAGCCGCTTTCTGTCTCGCTCCTCTCGCCTCTTTTCTCTCTGCGCTTATACATTATATACCTGTGTGCGCGTGCACATATATATCTATATATGTGTGCGTGTATCTATGTGTACGTGCGTGTGTGTGTGTGTGTGTGTACATATAGGAGCGGTTGCCGATGCTGCGATGGAAGTTTTCGAGAGGGAGAAAGAGATGTAGAGAGGAAGCTTCTTGGTGCGGCGAATTTCTTGCGTCGAGCTGCTGCGCGAGGACGATCGTGACGTTGCTCGGTCTCTTTTTGTTTGGGCGATCTGCGACTCATTGGGCTAGTTTGGTGCAGCTACGTTCGTTGCAGGATCCGTGTTTCGGGGATTCCTCGTTGAGCGAGTGAATATTATGGATTTTGTGCGAAAATTTCTGAAAACACGACGGACATACTGGATTTCGAAATGGATCGTGAAATGTCGGATATTCGGGATGAGCGTGTCGAATTTCATTAAATATTCTCGAGAATGAATTCGAAAAACTTCTTTTTCACGTTAGACTATGTTTATTCAGCGTGAAACGAAAATATGAACTATTTAATTTTCATTAAAATCTAGATTAGCAATATAACATCCAATTTTTATTAATCAGCTCCCTCGATCATATAATTATTAACCATCCTCAAATTTAACAGATTTTAACGATTTATACCTACAGTGATTGCATTTTTCTATATTTTCATAGCTGCAATTAAAATTTTATTTGTAAGTATATGCTAGCTAATATCGATATCACATCAGATTAAATTAATTGATATAATATTTTTTCTTTTATAGATTAATTTCGAATTTCCACCTCATGAGTGAAATCTAAAAATGTTTACAAATTTTCAAAGTCCAAACACACGTGCGAGCAAATAAACCATGTAATAAATAAATCTGCTGCACACGAAGGTGCACATATAATATCCAGCCATAATAAATTAAGCTCCGTCTGACCTCCATAAAGCACATAATTTCCAAACAAACTCACCAATGATCCAATACCATGCATGCATACATACACTGTAGCACACGCGCACCGATAAATAAATCGTCCTCGTTTACGTACTATATAGTTATAATGTCGCTTCATTAGCCCCGGTAAGTTTAATTTCTAACGTGCTTATATACGCGATGGATTTCATGATCCCCTTCCCTACCATAAAACACGGCGAGCGCTCGAGATTTATTAATTTCCGAGCTCGGATATCTCTCGATTTCTAATTAAATGAACGATCTTCTCCACTTTTGCAAATCGATCAGGCGCACGCACCGAGCAAAATTCCTTGCGGGATGCGCGGATATAAACTCGTGTGGCGCGTGGCAATTGGTATGAGCCTTAACTGTATAAGGGGCTGAACGGAAATGTTTAGCCGATCAGCGATGTAAATTGATCGAGTTAATTGAATTTTTGAGCGAGTTAACCATCGATGATTAACTGTTTTTTGGGACTGCGAAATATTTATTGGTTTTCTTCGAATATTAAATGTATATACTGCAAATTTAATTAATAATATTCGTAATTATTAGATTTGTAATTATTTTGTAAAGAGAAACGATGAAGTAGCGATAAAAAATAGACCATCGATACAATGTTAACAGCTTCTGCACAAAGCAACACCGTTTATATTTGAAAATTCATATTATCCACTTGCCGTTATATCATTCACCGAGAAAACGCTGCTAACAGTTCAATGAATAATTTCTGAATTTTATTCATACCGTAACTAATAATAAACATATTTAATCACTATCCACTTTTCAATTTAGCTCCAAAGAAAGTACTATAAATAACCAATAACTACTTAGCTGTAAATGTAAGTTAACGCAATAAAGTTATACGTAAGTTATAACTTTGTTGATTTTGGAGTTGAAAAGGTGATAAGAAAAATCCGTAGTGGAATTTATAAGCTGTTTATATATTTATAATTAAACCTTTACCTTGAATTTGAAGTAGAGGTACTGTATACTAATTACGGGACTTAATTAAGATTTACTCGAAACCGCAACCGTTAAATGGCACCAATCATAAACTTGAACGGAATAATTTATTTTTCCATAACCTAATCAGCATCGATAATTATGCAGTTTTAAGTACACGTGTATCCAGAATCTCGGAACTGTCATTCGAAAAATTCATCGTTAATAAATCTGTTAATGCAAGATCCAAATTGGTCTGCAAAATCACGTTAGCCCTCAATTTCGAGTAAAAGCTTCTATAAAGCAATGCGAAAAAAATTGCACACTTCACACACACACACACACACACATGTAGACGCTTGAACGGATGCAAATTGCAGGGGCGGTTGCGCGGAAGAAGAGGATCTCGCTTGCGCATGCATGTGGGTCTCTCGGTATGGGTATGTGTGTAATTCAAAAGGGGAAACTGGGTGCAGCAGGAGCCGCTCGACGCTCGAGAGCCGCACGTGCCGCGTGATCGACGATCGCCGCGCAATTACAGCGCGCTCGCGCGCCTCTAAATGAAGACGCGTGCAGCCCAACAGAGAGAGAGAGAGAGAGAGTCGGCGAAAGCTGCAATAATAAATCCGTCACTAACGAAGCGAGGGACATAATGCGCCTGGTTAATTAACTCCGGCCAATCATAAATTCCGACGCGCCTAAGAACCTCGCTTCTTGTACTCTATGCCTATGTACATATATGCAGAGACACCCGTTACGCGTGTATGTATACTCGTATTCGTTTGAGATTAAATTTGTGTGTGTGTATTTTTTAATTGATCGGGTTAGATGGACAAATATTTGCGGGTGAATTGGAATGGAGCAGTTTAGAATAGGCGGCGTAGAAGCTATAAATCTGTATTTAAGGAGTATGAAAAGTAGAGGTGCAGCTAACTCGCGGTAACGCGAAACTTTGGCGAGCTAATGGTTGGTGTTATTGCATTTGAATGAGCGTTGCGGACTGTTTATGGCTCGGAAAACGATTTTCTGCGGCTATGGAGGAACTATGCAGTAGTGTAATTTGGAAAATGTTTCAATCTGGTCTGAATAGTAGTTTGCCTTTTTTCACGTCTAGTTAGTCGAAATCGTGTGATAAAATTACAGATATTATGTAAATATTTTAAATTTTTATTGTTCAAATTGAACGTTTTAGTGCAATTAGTATCGAAATCAGTTTAACCGCTGAAGAATGGAAAATCCCAAATCAAGTTATACCAAAAGCCATTGGTACTTTTTCATTGTTTGAGCTAACTTTTCGAAATCAAAAACTTAATTCTGCGACTCCCTGATAGACAATAACAAATTCATTCAATCGAAGGCATCCAGCCCTAACCTCGCGTAAATCGCCTCCAATTTCCAGTACTGCAGGTATCGAACAATCAAGCGCAATCCACAGAAGCTGCGCTCCAACGAAAGGTGCAACTGTGCAGTGACTTCTCCGCGTTCCACGATTCGTTTCGCGCACCTATATCTATACTGCACTGCAGACTATATATACATTCTTTCTCGCGTTCGGCGCAATTGGCTCGGGGCAACGCTGTGTTGCGAAAGCCCCCCGCGCTGCATCTCACGCCGCTCGCGCATTCCTCGCAAACACGCGCAGGCCGCTTCTCATTTCTGCGTCAATTTCAGGAACAAAATTCGAACTCGTGCTCGCGCTTGCGCACCCCGGGAATTCCCGTGGTTTATATATATACGCGTGTGGAGGCAGTTACCGCAGCTCCTGTAAAAAGTCTAATTAGCGAAGGATCGCACGCGGCCTCTGTGTGTGTGTGTGATGTGTGTGGGAGGGACCAATAATTGAGCAGGTGCGATTGCGTGCTGCGCTGCTGATGTTGAATTGGGAGTAGGAGGTTCTTTTTTGGTTTTACGGCGGTTTTTTTGATGATTTATCTGAGGGTTCCGGTCTTTGGTGTTTGAGGAGGAAATTCGGTATGGAAATTGATTGTGGATCGATATAGCGGTATGATTAATAATTGTACGATTATTGAATAAAAGTGGCAAGTCGTAGAACGCAAGTAAAATTCTGAATGAAGCGTTGCGATTTGAACGTTAGGAATACCGATGAAAATTTACGCACATTTCGTACTTGGCCATAATAATACATATTTTACACGTCAGGTGAGATTAATTTTCAAAATCTATATGAAAAGAATTCTTTTCATGCTTATATAAAGTTCGAGGAAGATTATGTATATATATATATATCTATGTATATATAGCTAGCATGTCCAAGATAAACGTTACCAATATGAAACGTTTTCCTTGACAGAATGATTATATCTCCCGCAATTCATATCATTAATATCGGTATTACATAAAAACTGTGGAAACTCATACTTGTGTAATTAGATAATTACATCGAAGCTAGTTTGCCATGCCGCAACGAATTGATTTCAAAATTTAGTCTGTATAGCGGCGCAGCATCGGAGCCTGTCCTGTACCTTCGCTCACAGCCAATATATATAGCTAAAATGTAATTATAATGCAAATTGCAATCCAATTAACATATACTTTGGACCATGAGTTTATCACGCACTCTCATTTTTTTTCTATCTCGCGCGCGTAACCTCAATTGGTATTTGAGCAATTCACTTTATTCGCAAGAGCTGTCTCCGTTTTTTCAACTAGAAATATAGGATGATGTCTTGTAGTCCGATTTCTTCCAATTAGTATAATAATTTTTATTTAAAACTATATTTTCTGCACACTTTAAGTCATAAAGTATCTTTTTTTCTTATTTTTAACTTTTACCAAAAACCCTGATTTACATAATATTTTACGAAAAAAAGCTTGTTTTCATTAAACAGACTACTTCTAGTATGTCCATTTCAAGTATCTCCCACACTCAAAATCCATCATTCACATCGAAAAATTAAGATAACTTATAAACGGAAGTAATGCAACTAAACCATTCGCATTTCTATCAAACTAATGTGCAGTTAGGAAGTAGGCGCTCGCAACAAAGCTCCAAGTTAGAGCATAATCGGAATAACTCACCGTTTTTGGCACGTGGGCTCCAGGTTGACGGCTGTGCGTACGTCCACGGTGTCTGCCTTGTACGATCAACTGTGGCCTCCTCAGCCCCCGGAACAGCTTGGCCGCATGCAAAATATGACGCCTCGACTCCCTAACCACACTGGCTCTTTATATAGATAATACCTCACGCCGCGCACATTCAATCCTTATCGTCGTATATACTACCACCGATGTGTAGAAACGTTCGCTCGCAACAGTGAAAGACAGAGAAAGAGAGAGAGAGAGAGAGAGAGAGAAAGAGAAAGAGAGTAAGTAAAAGCACACTATGCACGTGCTCTTGCTCCAAAGGCTCGGGCTATAACAAGTTAAGCTTTACGAGTGTGCAGGGGTTCGGTTGAGCACGGGTACACTGGCGTAGATGCGCGCGACGCGACTGCCCGACTCGGACTGGATGGTAGAGCGTATAGCCAGGCTCTGTGTGGCTCTATACTCTCTCTCTCTCTCTTTATTTCTCTTCTTCTCGATCTCGCTCAGCTCGCAGCAATTGGCTGTGTGTATGCGCGAGCGCGAGTGTATGAGAGAGAGAGAGAGAGAGAGAGAGAGAGAGAGAGAGAGAGAGAGAGTAAAGGGAGTGTGCGCTGCTGGTTGCAGTTGCCGCTGCGCTGCTTACGACCGAGACGCGACCACGTGCTCTCTCTCTCTGCCTCTCGCTCGACACACTCGTGCAGCCGCTTCATGCGGATCTTCTCGTTCGGTATCACGCGGGGTGCGTCTAACTGCTTTTTTTTTGTTTGTACGTTGTTCCGCGGAGAGAGATGGACTTTGAGAGGCGGTTTTCTTTTTCTTCGCTCAAAGGTGCGTGGGTGGGTTGGAGCTTGTAGCGTTTGTTGAATACCGAGCATGACGATGCGGAGAGTTTAGTTTTTTTTTTTAATGCCGTCGAGCGAATGTTTAGTTGTACGAGAATTTTCGATTTGTTCGGTAGGTTGTGTTGGTGTTGTTGTACTCGATCGGGAATAATTTATGAAAAGATAAAATAAGCAGCTTCGAGGAAGTGCTTACATTATTATACAGAACCCCGGCTTTGCAATTCAAACTAAATATTATCTCTCAATCGGATGATAAGTCCGAAGGTATTTGATTAGCTATCAAAGTATGATCAAGACGGTGTAACATGTGTAAGTATACAAGAGTAAACTGGTCCTATTAAGCTCACGTCCTACTGTACTTGGTATCTATCTACTTATGCACAGAGAGAAATTACATAGCGCTACGTTATCATACTGAATGTTACTGCTTGTTACCAACTGTAAAAATCAAGAGTTGCGATATTCTTTATAAAAATGTTTATTACTTTATTATGCCTTTATTATACTTTGACATTATTCAAAAAAGCAGACGCGGAAATTTCTAAAACTTTGTTATTGTGATTTTTCTTCGTTTATGAATCGTAACAGATTTTTTCTTATCAACTTTGAATTAGAACTTATCAGAGACAGTGAGGAATGATTTCGAATTACTTATACCTTTTTGCAAAATAATTATTTCATCTACAGTTATATAATACTACATATATTATATAGTATTTAGTAAATACATTTTGAATAAGTTAGACGATCGATACGCATCATAAGATATATCTTTTATACGTATATTTGGGTTGGACTTTCCGTTCAAAAAATAACTATCAATAATTATTTTTTGTCATCGAAATCGCGTTACAAATTAATATTTGTATAGGAAATTCAATCTTTCACTTTTCAATCAAATTAGGGATTGATTTATTGAAAGCAAAAATTTCACGATAAAAAATTAAGAGACCAGAGACTTTCTGGTGCCCAAAGTGCCTAAAGCGATTCCCAATATTCATGATCACGGAGTTCTAGTCCCGTTCACATGCCCATGAAACATTAAAATTCACGCTAAAAACTTTTCATCGCCATTACGAATAGTCCCACTCTTTGTCGTTATATTAAATGACAATTTAAGCCGATACCCATCGTTACACAGCTGTACCCATTTAAACGCGTTGAGAAGAAAAATCATTAGTCGACAAGGTACACGATAATACGTCCCGCACGCTCAAACTGGACCGAACTGTAACAACAAAGGCTTCGTACATATGTAGCCCAAACGAATAAATCAATAAGAGACTTGGAGGATGCCGCTAATTGGCCGTTGGAAAAATTTCCAAAATTCATAAATCATCCCGTCGCGCGATGTTGAATGAGAGACAGTGCGGAGAGAAAAAGGAGTCGAACGAAGGGAGGGGGAGTATATGTATAACGAATATTACTCAAAAGTCGCTCTCTCCCTCAGTTAACAAGCAAAGGTCGGAGAGAAGAGGGAGAGAGACAGAGAGAGAGAGAGAGAGAGAGAGAGAGAGAGAGAGAGAGAGAGAGAGAGAGAGAGCGAAAGAGCTTTCGAGGGGCTTTCGTCCCTGACGAAATCGCTGGTATATTCGCTCAGGCGGCACATGCGCTCGCGTCCATAAGAACGTCATCGTCGTCGTCGTTCCCGGCGTAGTCGTCGTCGGTGAGCTGCTCTCTCTCTCTCTCTCTCTCTCTCACACTCTTGGTGTATACGGTGGCTTTGGAAGCGCTCGAGGCGTCTTCGAATGATGTTGTTGGCCGTGGCCGTTTCTGCTCTGGGGCATTTCTCTCTCTCTCTCTCTCCCTCTTTCTCTCTCTCTCACTCTCTGCGTACTCGCGACGACAAACTCGTGTCGTCTCTCTCTCTCTCTTACTAGTGTGTTTTCTCTTTGTCGTTTTTCCTTCCTCCTTTTTTTTCGGCTTGTTGCGTCTCGGGTCGCCATGTAGCTGAAATATACAGCTGAAGGGGAGCGAATGTTTATCGACGTTATTAGTAGATAAATTTTTGAATTTTATGGACAACCGCACGGGATGGTGGTCTCTTCGTGTGGCGGCGGCAACAAGAGTTTGATGAATTTCAATGTGTATGAGGATGGGACGACAGTGTATGCGCGCAAAACCGGCTTATTGCACAAAAAAAGTCGCGCGGAGCTGCTGCTGCAAACTGTGTTTTAAATAGTTTGTTGGGCGATTTAATGTGCGCGACAATTGAATACGAAACAGACGTTATTAATTTGTTTTAATCAATTCTGAAACGTGTGTGTAGATTCGATGTATATTTTATAAGCGTGAAAATAATTGAATATCGTTAGGTGGTAATTGAAACGGTTTTTACATGTTATACGTAACGATAAGCGCTCAGAATTTCATTTATACGTTTTAAGATTAGATTGGAAAACTCGTCTATTAGATTATTGAGATTCTAAATCATTGAATAAATAAGTTCTTTTAAATACACAATATCGAGGATAAGTACTGTATATATATATATATATATATATATAAATACACACATCTATAATCGTTTCCACGCTATTCAACATTTTCAATCCATCTCCCGCCTTTCCCTTCAAACCAATCTAAAGTCCATATAATGTACGCATCCCTCAATCGCCATACTCTCCTTTCTCTCCTCCTCAACTCGCTCTCTCTCTCTCTCTCTCTCTCTCTCTTTCTCTCTTTCTCTCTCTTTCTCTCTCGGGTTATACATGTTAAAGGTACGTAGCGCTGTTATTCTCTGGCCCATTATATTCCGCGATGGCCGATGGCTAGAGTTCGGTATCGGCCGCGCCGCGGCGTCACTTTTACGAGGCCGCCGCCGCCGCCACTGCCGCACGGCGAGCAAAGTCGGCCCCCAGAGCGCGCGTAAACGCGCTTCCAGCTCTAACTAGTTTTTCTCTCTCTCTCTCCTTTACTCCTCCCCTCGATGTGCTCTCTACTACTTCCTTTGTCCTTTTGGCGTTTTCTTCTGCCCTCCTCCCCCTCTCTCTCTCCCGCTCTCTCTCTTCACTGCGGCTGTTAAGTCCCATCTGCAGAATTGCCATGGGTGTGCAAGAGTCCCTTACGGCTGCATGCGCTTGTCACTTAAGCGACGCACTTATATGACAAGTGCTTTTCTTTCACGCTGATGCACTGCACGCATATATATGTATACGTCCCCGCACTTGGCACTGATCTGTTTTTAACGATTCGCCGCCCTGACGAATTATATATTATTGCGTTGAAGCTTACTTTGAATTACCTGTTCTTTTTTTTGTGTTTCTGAATTGTTTGCAGCTTTTCCCCTCGTAATTTGGGCTGATTGCTATGATGGAAGTCACAGCGAGGGGCCTGCGAGGTGGTGCTTTTATGCTTCCTGTAACGGACGAAGCTTTTAATCATTCTTAGAGCGATTTCTACTTGTGACGGATCTTTGCGTTTAACCGCAAATAATCTATAACACTATCAGATTGTAGTATCTTCGAGGGACAATATCGAAAACCATAGACTGCTCGGATAATCCAAGGCAAAGTCCAAAAGACTCGTCCGTCACTCCGCGACAGTGCACGAGGAGAGAATCTAATCGTCTTTTACATGTAATCGTCGCATCCCGATTCCCGCATAATATGCACAAGAGAATCGCGGAGGCGCGCATGAGCTAATCGGCCACTAAGCGTCCAGCCGCAGCAGCCGCACGCAAACGCGGGTAGCCGAAAGCCAGCACGAGTTCATCTCTCTCTCTCTCTCGGTAAGTTCACCGCTATACATATATATAGGTACGTCGTGGTGGCTATTCGGCGAAGTCGTGAGCCACGGCGTCGGGGCACACCGAAAGCCTGGGAAATGCGCCAGCCGGGATGGATCGAGATCGACCGTTCGAATTGTGTTTATGCGTGTAATATCCGCGGGAATGGGGTAAAAAATCATCGAGCCGAGCGCTATAAGGATGGGGCGAGAGGCTTTGGATGCGCGGTGCTGCTGTGAACGCGTGTCCGCGGGGAAGACTGATGTGTCTCTAGCGAGCACGTGCACATTGTGCAGAGTTCGTATACGTTGTACGGCTCGTTGCGAGCTTGATTTTAACATATTCGTGGATGTTAAGCGATAGGACGTGTTTTTTTCTCTATCGGGTTGTATATTAATTCACTGCGATTACGTAATTAGGCGTTTATTATAGTTAGTAAATATTCTTTAAATGCGCGGGATGCAGTGGAAAAACATTTATGAAAAATTACTATTTTGGTTCTATCCAAATTTGATCAGCTCTTCGAAAGAAAAGCTTAATCTCAATTTTAATGACCTTTTTTGTTTCTGAAGCGACATTTACAACCATCGTATACCGCTTTCATCCTATATATATTCGTGGCGCTACGGGGGGAATTCAGCTGTAAAACATCTCTGTGCGGTAAGAAAATGTTTAATTGTCCCCGGTGTGCGGAGCACTAGATGTGAGCTTTTAGCAGCGAAGCTCTCATGCAAAACGTGTCTCTCGGCCCGAAATTATAACAGTCATTTTTATCATAAGAATTTCGTGGCTTGCACGTCCACGCGCGCGCGCGTTAGAGAGAGAAAAGCATATAATGGCGGTCACATTGCCCCCGGCACCTTTTCCTCTTCCTTTTCCATCGTTTGCCACAGAACTGAGTTTCTCTCTCTCTCTCTCTCTCGCTCTCGTTCTCTTACATATATACAAGGCTGCTGCTCGCGCGAGAGTGTGAGAGAGAAAATAATGCAATGTTTTTGTATCATACGATATGCACAGAGAGAAAGAGAGAAAGAGAGAAAGAGAGCACATCGGTCCGGACCGATCTGCTTGAGGCGTTCTGGCGCACAACGCGATGTAACGAGCAGAGTCCAGAGAGAGAGAGAAAGAGAGCCAAATGCAGAGAGAAAGAGATGCGCTTCGGGGCCTCCACATATTTTAGGGCGCACCTTTCCCTTTGCCTCTCCTCCACACTCCCTTTCTCCTCTTGCTCTGAATTTTTACAGAACGCTATGGGGTTTGTCTTCCTTTCCTCCTCTTCCCTGGTGGCTCTGCGACGTTCTCCTTTTTTTGTTTCGCTTTTAAGGTTGTAAATATCCGCAAAAAAGTGCGTGAAAAAGTGCGTTAACGCGAGTGATGACTCTTTCGGCTGTTTATTTAAGAGTCATTACGGTCTCTGAGATTTTCGGCTTGGGTAAAAAACTTGGACGAACTTTGTACATCCAGCTTTAGGCGATGCTTACGAGATTGCGTTTATTAGTCATATACAGTGGATTGAATAAAATTTTGGTGAATTTTCAGCTTTACCGTTTGAAAGGGAAATTCGACTGAATTCAATTTATTGTGCGTTTCAGAGGTAATGCAAATCGATTTATTTTTAAATTTCATTAGAAATTATTCGAAATTAATAATTCAGTTGCTTATTTTAAAATAATTATTTCGTTAATTCGTTGTTCCTGCATATGCATTAAACCATATATATGTGAAAGCCCGTATGTGCACTGACCTTTTCGAAAATCAATACGGGTTTTGGGAATCGGTATATTTATAATCTACATTTTATCTCTAATGCTCATTTACTTCATATAATACGAATTGTACGCATTATACGTAATGGTGCACCTTCCAGATCTTTGCAGACTCGATAAGTCTGTTGTACGCCACGACAAAATCTTTCTCCTCCGCAACGCTAAACCTAATTGAATCGAGAATCCTATCTCAGCTCGCAAAGACAGAGAAATCGTGTAGAACGCGAAATTAAATTCTCCGCTCTCCCTCGCGAGCAACTAATTGAATCAGTTCGCATTTTTAATCCTCTTTCTCTCTCGCTTGCATACACACGCGCGCTGAAGAGGAATGCTAAATTCGCCGCAAAAACTTAAAGAAGCCTGTATTATATTACATATCTTGCTCTCTTGCGTATATAGCCGTTTCTTCTCTGTCCCCCCGTGTTCGGTTCATCTCCAGTTCCGCGGGGCGCATTTCGTCCACTCTCTCTCATCTCCCGTTCTCTCTCTCTCTCTCTCTCTTTCTCTCTTTCCGCGTGTGCATCCTTTCCTTTTGGTCGCTCGCTCGCGCTCGCTCACTCACTCACTCTCTCTCTGCACTCGCTATACGTGTCTTTGAAACGGGTCGTGTCATGCCTCGGGCAAAGGACGCAGATCCTCTCTCTCTCTCTCTCTCTCTCTCTCTCGCTTCTTCTGCTTTATTTTTTCTTCTTTCCGCGGGGATCATTGTTGTTCTTTTTTTTTATTATTTTCCTCTCCTCTCTTTCTTCTCGGCCGGAGCTCGCCCGCACTGCGTCTGGCGAATATATTTAAAACACGCGCGCGCGCACACAGTTTCTCTTTTTTACGGATGGACTGCAAGGATCCGTACGCCGATCATTCCCGTTGGGGTTGTACCTACAATACATGTATATATATATATAGAGGTAAATGCTTGGAAGGTGTAGCTCCGAGGCAATTGGAGCGGCTGTAAGTCAGCGATTGCGGAAGGGAGCGGCGAGTAAAAGGGAAAAGCCCTGAAAAGTATTTTGTAGTAAAAGTATATTTTGCGCGCGCGCGCGAAGCCACTTTGCGCGAAAATGAAAATTTTAATGTCCCCCGGATTACTTGCAGTATCTATATATCCCGCACTCCATAATTTACTTTTTTTTTATAGGTCATAGCTTATATAACATTTACCTCTTATAATATTCGACCGCCATTAAAAAAGAAAAAAAATTCAAAGTATACACTTAAAACATAATCGAATATGTGGCTTGAAGAATTTCCGAGCTTAAACGTTCCGTTACAAATTCGCACCTAATAATGCCTAGTATAATAAAGCACACGCAATAAGTAAGCCGTAATTGAAGTAACGGACGCGCTTTTTCTGACGAACAAAAAAGGATAACGAATGTAGAAGCTTAACCGGCCGCCGTCTAAGATATTTGAAGAAACAAACTGGAGCTGCGGCACGAGCAAATGTATACGAGAGGGAATAGAGTTGGACGGCGCGAGCACATAACGAAGAAGATGATGCTTTAGAGGATGGTGAAAGGAGACGTCGTAAAAGGTCAGAACGATAAAATTAACGAGGGAGACGGCCGCTAAGGCGCGAGTGTGTGTGCGCATGCAATATTGGTCAATCGGTTTCGCTTGATCTTTTATGCAAATGGTTCGATTTTCAGCTGAATGAGTGCCGCTTTAAATTTCTCTCCTCTAGTATTCTCCCATAGCTCCGAGAAGCTAATCGATTGCGATTAACTCTTTATAGGCTGCGCAAAACCTATGGTACTATACGTCTGCAGACTCGCGCGTGTGCCTGCTAAATAGCTCTTATTTGTAACTGTAACGGTAATACCTGCGTGAAGCCAATGATTTTTCCACGCAAATATACTGCGAGTAAGTATTGTTGCTACTTTTACACGCTGCGGCGAGGATTTTCTTTCAAATGAAATGATTAGCATCTATTTCAATTTTTTTTTCAAGTAAGCACAATTGGTACGTTTAAATATGTCTTAATTTGCTATACCTGCAAGAAAATAATTAAATGTAAAAAGAGCATTCGTTCATTGAAATGCAACATAATGCGCGTGGCATTCAAAGATTATATATAGGGAAATCCACGAAACCTTTGATCTTTTTGATACTCGGTGATCTACACATGAAAAAAAATCAAAATCATGTACCAAGCATATAGGCCTTTAGTTTTGTATACGAAAGTCAATAGAACGTTTTTCGGAGACTTTGAAAAATGAAAAACCTCGAAATTAGTACTTTTTCAAGCGATACTCTGCAAATTTATTTTTGATTTTTATTCATAACTTTTAGAGGCATGTATGAACCGTTTTGAAATTGAAGTCAGATATACATTTTACAATGACTATTCAAGTTATCTATGTGAAATGAGTGTGCCACTCAACGATTCATAATGATTAGCACTGAAAGTAGCGATACTCCATTTTGGGTAATTAAAAATTTTCGAAGTTTTTTGTTTATAATTTTTTGAGGTATTTAAAAATTGAAATGTTGGTTACGCATAACGATTCCTGTTCAAAAAACGAAAAAATCTGCAGTTTCAAAATTGATGTGCCATAAAAAATGTTGAAGTTGGAAGGCGCTATATTGATGCTCATGATCGCGTAATTTGTTTTCGAAAACATGTTTTTTCGTTGGCACAGCAGTAATTTTATTTTTATTACTTCAAAACTTCTTGTAAATTATTATACTTCACTACAGTAATCTATTGTCAACAGCCTCATCTTCACCGATCGATATATCGAACGTTATTAAGGTCTACGTGAGTGACAATTACGTTGGTTTTCCATGAATTATTAAAAATCATACGAAAATGCAGATAATTAATATTTCATTATTGCCAAACCGTACTTATGTTGCAAATAAAGGAATAAAAAAATATATTACATAAGGTGACTTTAAAACAATTATTTCAAAAAACGTAAATATTTGTGTCTTTTTGTACAATATCGGAATGTCTCCGGCATGATGCTACATCAGTATGGGCACACCTTCTTCTATTTTCAAATTGGTTAAAGAGACTGTACCAGGCGTCACAACTTTTCATTTTCAAAGTGATGGTCCACCTACACAATATAAAAATCAAGGATCCGACATTACTTCTACTAAAGCCATGGTCAATGCTATTAATTCAAGCAATTCAAAGATCAAAGCATTTCCAATACTACAGTCCGATATAGAAAGGGTTGATCCAAAACTCATTTCATTGGAACCAGTTCCCAATACTAAAAAATTTTTGCAAATTAAATGGTAAAAATCGACATGGGTAGATTATTTTTGAATGAATTATCGTACTCCTATTGTATAGCAAATAATTTCTATGATCAGCCTTGCGAACACTTTCCAGTAGATCCAAATAGTTGGCATTTTAAAAACTTCGTTACCCCTAGAAAAAGGTCTAAGAGCATTGCAGAAAAAAGTTCTGCTAATAAGAAGAAAAAACAAGGTGACAAGATTCCTCTTGAAATTGATGGTGGTATTTTGAAAAAAACTAAAAAAGACGAGGCAAAATAAAAAAGAAATTAAACAGAATAATAAAAAAAGTATTGTTTTACCTAATGAAGACAATGAAGGTGCTAAGAAAGTTGATTCATTAAATAAAATAACAAAACAAACTAATACAAGAAACCGTGTATCGAACGGTAAAAATAATGATCTAAGTAAAAAATCTGAAAAGAAAAAAAAAATATACAAAATTTATCTCTACAAGATCAAAAATGTACATTAAGAAAGAGGAAGACGTGAAAAGTTTTTTTTGTTTATTCATTATTGTAAATCTTATACGTTATTGACTATAAACATTGCGTATATACACATTGTATAATATTTTGCTGTTCATTTAATACATGTATGTATATGATTATCATATACATATTGTATATTGCTGTTTTTTATATATTTAGTTTATTTCTGAATAAATATTTTATTTGTTTCAAGCTTTAAATACAAACATTCTTCATTCATTTTCAATTTTTCCCCTCACTTTATCTACCAGTATTATTTTTCTGAACTCTTACTTGATACTTTTTTTTTAAATTTAACTATATGTGCAATAAAAAACAACCATATTATAACGATGAATTAAAGATCAATTGATTTTTTTAGTAACAAAATCTATTTTAAAATTTTTTTTGGTATAAAATTTTGAGGCATCACTAAAAACGAGTTACGCAAATGTATTATTGTCTATAAGAATGTCAAAGAAACTTGCCCAAAAATTTAAAAATGTGTGCCTCAACATTTGAAATTGGATTTTGTTTTTGTGAAAAATCAAAAGTTTCGTGGATTTCCCCATATACATCCTCGGCGCGGATTGCGTATATCCTCGGAAAAAAAAATATTTGAAATTCGAAGCGAAGAGAGCGGCGATAAGCTGCGTGAGAGGCCATTTAATCAATTTCAAGCCTAAATTGAATAAATCCTTTCTTTGCCCTCCTTGCTTGATTTATTAGTCTGAATTTCTGCACGGAGGAATTGAAACGGCATGCGCGATATTAATGAGGCCCGATAATTTAATTATACAGTTATGGAGTTTAATTGCGCGTGCGCGCTCGCTGCGGTCCGCGACAGGGGGCGAAAGAGAGAAAAAAGAAGCTCTCCACTCGTTGCTTTTTTTCTTCTTTTTTTTACCCCTCCGCTGACGCCTTGTAAACACATATAACCGGAAAGTCAATCAAGCGGTGAAAAGCAGGCCAAACAAGCGCGCGGCCCCCAAAGCTCTCGTGTATATATAAACGCGAGCCGCCGCGCGCGTCAACCGGAATTACCCGTAAATCAAACTGTTTCCATATTCGCTGCGGCTGCATATTAATTTCCTGCAGCGCTCAGCCCGCGTGTGCATATATACATCGAGTTGAAAGCGCTTGGGAAGAGAGAGAGAGAGAGAGAGAGAGAGAGAGAGAGAGAGAGAGAGACAAAGAGAGAGAGAGAGACAGAG
>UELV01167565.1:0-18298 GCA_900490015.1 Megastigmus stigmatizans | reverse complement strand
TATATTATATATATTATTTAACGTCGCTCTATTTATTCTCTCAATCCATGCTAATTATAGCGTTAGAGGTCTACGGTGTGTTTGTAAACAAAGCAAATGCAATATTTTACAGAGGTGTTTCTATCAGTCAGCCGAGACTTGGGCGTGAACCCGGGACATCAGAAATTTTAAGGCTCATAATTTAGCCATGTTTTAGATCGTTCATAACTTAAACGTTCACTACCTCTTAAAATAGCGAGACTATTGCTGTCGGTACATTTAACACAACTGCTGCCCCAAATGTTTTTGTATGTAGTGATTTAATTGCTCCCTTAATTCTGTTTCTGATACTGCTTTTTCGTAGTTTAATGCGTACACACTTGCTATATATTATCCTAATTAGACTAAGTTCACCTCACCTGCTAAATCTGAGATATTTACTGATAATTCCACTTCTTTCGGATTTTTTTCGTCAGTCCACAGGCATATATATAATTTATTTTTGTCAAAATCATTTAAATGTTTTGGCCCTGATTTCGATAATTCTTTAATTTTATGTAAAGAAACAACTTTTATTGTTCCGTCTTGAGTAAATTTCACTCCAGCGTGACTTGCCATACTGAAATAGCAAATTAGTTTAATTAATTTTAACGTAAGTTTATCTGCACGTATAGCTTGTTTAACACTAGTAAACAAAAACAAAGATTACAGGGGGCCCTGCTTTAAAAAATCAGGTTAAAAATCACCTGATTTCTCATGTGATAAAAATTTCGTTTTTTATAATTAAAAAATGTGTAAAACTCGAATTACGTAAGATGTAGCGGGACATATATGTGTTACCATCCGAATTATAACACCTAAACAGGGGGCCTAAGCAAAGTTATTTACATTTTAACAATTTTTAAATTAAATAAAAAAATTAAATAAAAAGATCACCTGATTTTTTAAAGCAGGGGGGTCGGGAGTAAAAATTATTATTACTCGTATAGAGTACGTGTAGTATCTACAGAGTTTTGAAGAGCTCATTATATGTTCAGTGTCAGTATACGACACTGATGGCGCTCCTAGCTCATTCTTATTTTCAGGTTAATATGCACCAGTTAGTAAACAGTAAACTAACTTCCAAAAGGTTTTTTTCTACTCAGGAATCCCCTTAAAACCTTATAGCGCAAAAATTGTGACTGTAAAAGGCCAAAAGTTGCCTAAGAAAAGAACAAACTCGGCAGTTGCACGCATCAGAATCAAGTCGCTCACGACGGGGCAGAAAACTCGCCCAAATCGCCCACACGACTCAGTAGGCCTGCTACGGTTAATATAAAAACAAAAAAAACCTCAGATTGAACAATTGTATTATTATTCCCAGTGACCCAGAAGAAAATAAAACTGTAAACTATTCCACCCAATAACCCCATATTATTCATGAGTTCATAATTTATCATGAAATTTAATAATTTAACCCGATACTTTTGAGTTAATAAATTTTAATATCAATAAAAATTTCTCTCGTTATATATTAGATTTAACTACTAGGTAAATTCAATTAACCATAACCTTTTACACCTATAATATTTACACCAATAACCCATTGCATTTAAAAGCTCACAGTAATATAAAACTTTGTAAATGTAAATTATCAATTTTTGACGTTAAAATTGGCGCGGGCTTTGCTACAAAGAAAAAAGACTATCTTAAAATTTTTCTTTTTACCATAATGAAAACGTAACCTAGTAGGAATTTTATCGCAATAACCTATACGTACACGCTAAATCAATCCCTACATCGGAACATTTACATTACTTATGACTTATTTCGTCTGTATATATTTGGTAGATCTTCGTTTAGAATGTTGCAAATACGGCTCAACATGTATCATACTTTGCTCGAAAAATCTGAGTTAACTTTTCAAAATATGCAGCAGAATCCTTTTTAATGAGGTAAACTATAAATTAAGTATTCAAAAAAATTCGATGAATACAAAATTTTGGAAAATTGTCTTATAAAATCGAATATACGACAATAAAAACAAATATTCCATAAAATAATCATTCTATGAAAAATAGTAACGAAAAGAACGAATGTTATTATAAAGTTAAATTTGCTCAGCGGCTAAAATTGAGCAATTTAATTTTACACTTTTAAAAAAATAATTATGTCGGTTCGTACTCTAGTTGCTCTTCTCACGGGCTTCTTAATTATTCTTTTAATATTCTAATTCTAATATAAAAATTCTAATAATCATTTTGACTGACTGATAAAAATCATTATAAGCTGTAAGTAAGCAAGCTCAAAAAATAGTTCATCTAGTATCTGCCTCTTTTGATAATAGGAAAAAACCTACGGCAGTTTTACTATTAAAATTAGTAAAACTTTTCGTTTAGTTATAATATAAATTATAAATGAATTATTTTATATTACGTTATTGCGATTGAAAATAATTATGCAACGCTGGAAATATTCATCTGACGCCATCTATTATCCTCCATCTCAATTGGCGATATCAACAAAATGACAAAACTCCGTATAGTCGGTATTCTCCGTTACTTAAAAAACGCTTTTTTCCGAGGAGACTGGTCACCGGAGTGAAGTTGTCGCACTCTGCTTGCCGCTCGGTAACGTAACGACGACGAACCCAACTGGAACGGTCATCTTAATCCCGTAATTTCGGCAACGACGATGAATAATGAATATTTCTAATATTTATTACGAAAGGATAAAAATATTATCGCTAACCAAAAACGACGATTTCGAATTATTTTTATCCCGACTACAAGAATACGGCAGAAATATTCGCTAAAAAAATTTATTTCGGAAAACAAAACCTTGGCGAATACTACCATTAAAAACTGCTTTAAAAAATATTAATTAAACAAAGAAAACTTCAACCCCTAAGATCGCGGAAACGTGTGTAAATGAAGGGATGAAGTTTTCACCCCGTGAAGTAAAAAAATCATATAAATATTAAAAAAAAAAAGTGTTGGCAGTACTTTTTGATAAAAAAAATTGTTACTCCTGCATGTCTTGGTCAAAAAGAAACAAGATACACTTGGTTTTTATTCAGCGCCATTTAGTTACTGTAGCCAGAAGTGACCGGAGTGAGCTTGAAATTATACAAGGAAGCACTAAAAATATTTTGGAAATTTATTTGATATATTTGGCTGTAGTTTTTTACCGTTACCTTTTTAAAAATTGAAAAAATTATTAAAGAATTGTCTTTTCAGATAAAATTTAAACCAGCACCATGGCTTTAGAGCTTTTTCTATACGAATAAAAGAGTGAAGCTTATTTGGGCTTGATCTCCAGAAAATATCCGGTGAAAAATTCATTTGGGCAGTACGCTTCTGCGAAAATTCAAATATGTATAGAAAGGTACTAGCTAAAAGTTCCCTTTACGATAGTTTCTGATTCAGGGCCAAAGTTTTTCTAAGGGTTCATAGATAAAGACACTTTTAGCAGAATTTTGCCAAATCTAGCCAAAAAAGGCTGGCCATGAATCAAAAACTGTCCTATTTAGTAATATATGTCTATATTCTTTGAAACCCATTTGAATTTTATTTAAATTCTACCACCAAGGTTACCATTCTTGTAAAAAACTATAATGGATGAAAAATTTCTAGCGGGACACACTAAATTTGCCCTTATCATTTGATATTTGCTTGAGTTGAATATAAAAAGTACCGCTAAGACTGTTTACCAATAAAAAGCTCCAGCGGGTGTATTCCGCTAGAAATTTTTCATCCCTTATAGTTTTTTTACAAGAATGGTAACCTTGGAAATGGGTTTCAAAGAATATAGACATATATTACTAAATAGGACAGTTTTTGATTCAGCGCCAGTCTTTTTTGGCTGGATTTGGCGAAATTCTGCAACAAGTGCCGATATCTAAGAACCCTTAGAAAAGCTTTGGCGTCGAATCAGAAACTATCGTGAAGGGAATTTTTAGCTTTTACTTTTCTACACATGTTTGAATTTTTGCAGAAAAGTACTGCCCAAATGAATTTTTCACCGAATATTTTCTGTAGATCAAGCCCAAATAAGCGTTACTCTTTTATTCGTATAGAAAAAGCTCTAAAGCCATGGCGCTGTTTTGAATTTTATCTGAAAAGACAATTCTTTAATAATTTTTTCAATTTTTGAAAAAATACGGTAAAAAAGTACTGTCAAATATATCAAATAACTTTCCAAAATATTTTTACTGCTTCGCATAAAGCCCATAAGAAAAATAATGGATTCATCAGCATTTCTTCAGTCGAAGCATTCATCGAAGGCATATATTCTGTGTGATACAGCTGTACTATGATTTTGTTACTTTTACATTGTCTCCGATATACCGTGAAGTCAGTGTTTTATATGAAAATTTAAAAAATGAATAAAAAAATATAAATAATAGTAGAAATTTTTTATTGCATTTATTTGTTAATTAGATCTGTAAGAAAATTAGATTCATATAGAAATTGTAATAGTATTGCAACATGTATTTAGCTGTATATTTAAATCAATTGTTGTATAAATAGTTGAATATGATATAGGTAAAGTATTAAAAGAAAGTAACATATTGCACTGTAACGAAGGGTGTTAAAATCTGGAATTTTTTTTTAGTCTAGTATAAAATAATTACACAACAATATCTAATTAAGCATCATTAGTATTTCTGTACTCTCTGTTTACTTCACCCGCACGCATAAAATAAAAAAAATGTGACAACGAATGGTAAGCTACATAAGAACATTTATACTGCTGCATTATTGTTCTTTCTCCAAACACTTTTTGCCTTTCGATGAATCATTAGAAGTATATCATTAGATTTTTTAATTAATTTTTAAATCATTTTAAGTTAAATAAAGAATAAGATATTAATTAATTTATAAATATATACATTAATTTTTTTTTGATTAAGGGTAATCTGTACGGTTGTTGGCCACGAGATAATGATTGGCCACATACTTTTGTTTATAAAAATATAAGAAACAGTGATAGGTTATTCATCTTCTACATACATACTTGAATTCTAATGAATATCAAGTTTTCAAAGCACTATTAACTTCCGTAATTTAGATAATTTGAAATAAAAAATTTCAGTGTTATTGACGTCTATGTAGACTGTTTCATGAAATAGGCTTGATTTTTTCAATATAACTTAAGAATTTAAGCAACTTTTTTCTGGTATTATTATGAACTCAATACAAAAAAAATAACATTAGTAATGTTTCATCAATACAAAAAGCTTTAATAATTAAAAATTATAACATTTAAAAAAAATATTTGAACATTTGAATCAGTTTTGAAGGGTAGCCAACATTAGTATGAAGAAATGGGTACAATGACAGTCATTGGCCGGCTGGCCAATCACTGTATTCAGGCTAATCTTGTAAAGTGCACAGTCATTGGCATGTATTTTCTCGCTGATTGTAAAAGTAAGTTTTAAAGATTTATTTACAAATATGTAGAAATAATCTTGTTTAAAGTTCCAAATAAAAATATCTTTTGATAATAACATAGAAAAAATATTCTATGTTTCTTTATCAATATGTATATATAAAATATAGTTTTAGGTTAGATTTCACCATCCTTATACATTTCTCTATGTAAAATGCCAAAAGTTAAGGAAAAGGCAAAGGAAAAAAGGAAAAATATTGCTGTTAAGAAAAAAGGAAAACCTATTATTAAAAGTATAGAAAATGTATATAATGTTTTGAAAGTTAAAACTAATACTACTGTTTACAACCAAATTAGTTAAATAATGTGATACTATTATATAATAAATATTTAATTTAAAACCATGTTGTTTATTAAATTTATATTAACAATTGTAATAAAGTAATTTATTCAAAAGTATCGTTAGCTTATTTCGTGCATACCTATACTATTATGGTTAGGCCAATCACTGTCCACTGTAAGGCCAATCACTGTCTTTACACGGTCAATCAATGTATTTTTTTACTTTAAGTACAATTTTCATTAATATCTCGACTATACTAAATTTTTATTGTTTTCTTTAGTTTAATTTAAATAAATAATACTTTCTCAAAAATATTGATACCTATTTTACATTAAAATTGCATTTAGTGAGTTATTTATAATAATATTTCAGTAGCGTATTCACTTAAGTGGCCAATAACCGTACAGATTACCCCTATTTAGAAATCATTTTAAGCATTTAAATATAGAATACGAACTTGAAAGCACGCGCGCGCATGGGGTTCAACCACAAACAATGTAAGATATACAAGATAGTGATGTGCCTTGTCGAATAGCTACTTCCGCGCTGTTGCCACGTAACCTAAATATTTGAATTTGTTCGGACAGAATCGATGATCACTGGGTGTGCATCTTGAATTTGTGAGAATCAAAAATTAAAAATAAAGATTAAATACTTATCGTCATTTTATTTACGTGATTTAGAACATTGAAATTTTTAACTTTTCTTTGACATAATGAGTATACTTTTCATTTATTTATTTTTTAATATTAATTAAACAGTTCACATATTGCTTATAAGAATAATACATTTATTTATTTATTATTAATAAAATAAGTAATGGTAGCAAAAATAAGAGTATATTTCAACTTTTTTATAGTCAAGTATCAAATAATCCAGGAATAATATACACTTCAGTTAGTTCAGTTATTGTTAAATATATGTATCGAATACAGTATATATATTTTTTGAATAAATGTATAACAAACGTACAAAAATTTAATCATATAAATTAATATAAAATTTTATATAAAACAATGTATAAAAACATGTAAATGGAAATTTATATGTTTATTTATATGTTTCTAAGCATATAAACATAATAGAAATAGAAAATATGTACTATACATATAATACTTATATAACAAATAATAGTTTCTTCGACAACTGTTTAATTAAGATCAAACAGTTGTTGAAGAAACTATTATTTGTTTATATATATATATATATAGAGGTTATGATATATATGTGCATTAATTTTCAATTTTTAATAAGATATATGTCAGTTTACCCAGAGTTTATAAGGCTAATTTCTTTTAATTTAATGTTTGACAAGAGCTTTACGATGCTGTAAGTCGTTAATGAGGCCAAAGTACGTTTCATTGGCATGCTCCTTTGTAGGTATTGAAACACTTAATCAAATACACTAACAACCTCGTGCAGTTATATTGCAATAACATCAGAAATTCGGAATGGTATTGAATTTTTAATTTTAACGACGAAAAAGCTTTTCTATGCTGCAGTTTAAAAGTCAATTACCGCTGGTTAAAAGAAATGTTAAATGGAAGAGGAATAGACACATCTATTTTTACAGCTCATAGCACTAGACATCTAGCGACTTCCGCTGCTAAGCGCAAAGGTGTAAATGTAGAAGTTATTCGTAAAGTAGTCAGATAGACAAAGAATTTAAATGTATTTGCCAAATATTATAATCGACTATTAGCGCATCCTAATTTTGCGTTCAATATTGTAGGCACAATGTCTACTATTTGATATTGAGGATCAGATAACGGAGCCCTGTTGAAAAAGTCCAGTTTAATATCCACTTGGATAATAGTACTTATGAAGAACTGAATGAGCCAATTTTTGGTGCCATATTTGGTGAGACTATGCGCATGACAACATCTAAACTAGATAATTGAGCTTTAATATTCCAATGTTTAACTTGTTTTTATTTAACGAAAATATTAAAAATTCAAATATTAAAGCTTCATTTCCCAGTTTGGATGTTATCATCTGAATGGTATCACCAATTATGGGCATCCAATCTACGCCTACTTCAATTCTTTGTAATTTCAAAAATTTATGATCTGAAAATATCCAGTTGGATCCGCACTGGATATCCAGCCCCAAAATTCAGGAAAATCAAGTGGGATCCAGCTGGATTTTTTCGACAGGGAATATAATTAATGATTAAATGAACTTACCTGTAAGTGAAGTTGGATCATAATTATGTGAGCTATCTTGTCCGAAGAGACCAAAATTCCACCCTACCCAAAGAAAGATACTCAATACAAAAAACAAAATGTTTTGTGCATATTGCGATTATTAAAGCTCTAAAATTAATGAAATTTCGACTGACAGATAAACAAAAACACGCCAATGAAAATTCTGTTATTAACATAAAACTCTAAAAATGTTTGAATTGGATGCGAAAGTGACGATTCTAGTATTTAATCTCCTCGGACGAGATAACTGACATAATTATGATCGAGCTGCATTTACAGGTAAATTCGTTTAATCATTATTTTTTTTTTTTGGATTTTTTACCAAAATTTCGAAGTTTTAAGCTCGAAAAATGCTTCCTAAATAAAGGCTAATTAGTTAAAACTTAGTTACATTCTCTATTCTTTAAAAACTTGTTTGAGTTTTTGGAATTCATTCACTACTAGTCGAGCTATTGCATTTTAAATATTCACAATAGTGCTGAAACAGCTAAAACAGTCATAATTGATAATGTGAAAAAATTTTCTCTACGATATTTGCAAGCTAAGATATCGCCCATTGAAAATATTAAGTTCATAAACAGTCGAAATTCCAGAGTTTTTCAATATGCAAAAATGTTTCCATTAATCTTCTAATTTCGCTGTAAAGCTTATTATTCCAACTTTAATTTAATTTTTTATTTGTCCCTGTATAATGTTTTGAAGCCAATCGTAGTATATAAAAAAAATACATTTTTGGAGATTTTCATATGAGATTTTCATGAGAGAATTATTAAGGGTGTGTGAAAGTCCTACTGTTACCACTAAATTGTTTCACCGATCGGATCCTGAATAATTAGTAATAACTAAATAAATACTTGAAATTATGCAAATCCCAAATACAGGTGCACTTGGTTTATGAATTGTCTATCATCTGGCAAATTTGTCTGCAATAAGAATCTTTGAATGTGTTATTGAAATATTTACTTAAAACTTAACAGTACTATTTCGATAATCAGATTTTGTATTTATTATCAGCGACCCTAGAAAACTCTGAGTGAGAGTTTCCCCAATAGTTTTATACGAAAATTCGTACATAAAGAGGTTAAGAAATTTTTACTTATTCAATTTAAATAAAATAACACGATTCGTGTTTACATATGAACTAAGAACTATAAAAAATGTTTCAATTTTGAAAAACTCGAAAAGTCAAAAATGGTTTGGATATACCCACATAATATATTATAAACCTGGTAAAATAAATAAAATTAAAAATAATAGAAAGAATATAGAATATGTACATGTATATATCGATAAAACGAGAAATAGAATTCTTTCTTAAATGCAGCATGTGATTGCTATGTAGAATTATAAAACTTGCAATGTTTAACGTGACAAATTTAATTCAAAGCCGTAGAATTATTGTTGAAAGTGCACCAATTATTCAAAACAATTTATTAATTTGATCATTCACTTTTATAATATACTAATGATTCATAAAATTTATGGACAATTTGATTGACTTTAAATCAATAAAATGCTGATTACTATCATAATAATACTGCACACATTACAATGGGACTAGAAACAAATTGAGCGCGCATATCTAATATTTTTTTACCACTGCATGGATTCTAAAGTAGCTTCTGATTTTCTAAGTAATTTATCATCTTTTTACTTCGAAAGTATCTTGTGGGCAAACGTGTTCAATTTATTCCCAAAGTATTAGCCGGTACAGTTTATGTAGCTGGCAATTAAAAAAAATCGTACAGTTTTAAAGAGACATAGCGCGAGCATTGCGCAATCCGCGAGCGCATCCATTCCACGTCACGTGTGCAGCGCGATTGAAAAAGAATCGAAGTCTGCCCCGCACGGACTGCGAGCACTGCGCCGGGGGGAGGCTGCCACTCTGACAGTCTGCTATTGCGCCTGCACCCTCCTACGACCCCCACTCATCGTTCGACAGCTTTCGGCGAGCCTCGGGGACGCTCGGCCGCGACGCCGACGCCGACGCCGCGGTGCTCGCTGACGTAGCATCATGGCGGCGCTAGGTCGGAGGCGTCTCCATCCGCGCAGTGATTCTCGTCGCTCTAGACCGTGAACGCACGACTGCTGGAGAAAGCCTTGAGTATACGAGCGAGAACCCGTGCGACAGGGAAGTTTAACTGTGCCAGGTGCGCTGCAGTAATAGCAGCAGCCGCACCGTCGCGTAGACCGCCGTGCACCGGAGATGCGCTATTCTGTCAGTCCAGCGAACAGTAGCGGAGTCAGCAGTGCGTACGGCAGCGGTCGCAAGAGCAGCCTCGGCAGGAGCAGCAGCAACGGCGACAGCAGCGGCAGCAGCAGCAGCAGCAGCAGCGGTGGCGGCGGCAGCGGCGGTGGTGGCAGCGGCGCGCTCGCATAGGGGCGAATCGATCGGAACGAGTGCGCTTGAAGCGGAGCGGGCGCTATCTGCCCGGCTCCCATGAGCAGGAGCGCGTGCAGCTGAGCTCTGTGCGAGCAGCTGTCCCGCTGCACCTCGGTGGCGACCGAGGCCAGGATGCGCCACCGCCGACCGCGCCGCTCCGAGCCCACTGTGGGGAAGCCGCGCCAGCCGCGCACTAGCGGCCGCTGCTGACGGAACAGGCTGCGATCGCGCGCGTAATCGGCTACAAGCATTTGGACAGTTAAAGCGGGACAGTATCGATCCCGGCAATCGTCTCCAGAGTGGTTAGGCTGTAGGTGCTGGAGCTCGCGTGAGTGCAGCACATCTTAACGAGAGCGTCGAGGAACGGACCGAGCCGCCGAGTCAACATCCCCGACCATGTCTCTGCTGAGCGTCACAGGTGAGAGAGTGTGACTAGTGCGAGTAGGGAACTGACTAATCGCGAAGCTTTCATTGATCTCCTGGCCGAGTGTGCATCGCATGACGTTGTTCCACGAGTGAAGAGTCGCTCCAATCTGCACTTTGTAGTGCTATGATATAGTTCTTCCAGGAGGTAGAGCTTGCGCTTGTCGCGCTCATAACCTAGTGCTCCTTTTTACGACATTCGTGTTTACATTGGTGTTCG
This sequence comes from Megastigmus stigmatizans, assembly GCA_900490015.1. NCBI lineage: Eukaryota > Metazoa > Arthropoda > Insecta > Hymenoptera > Megastigmidae > Megastigmus > Megastigmus stigmatizans. The sequence goes on along the minus strand of UELV01167565.1, from coordinate 7,370 downwards.
AATGCTTTCCTCTCATATCTCATCGACAGTTCTTTGTATCGATTTATTGGTTGGCTCACCAAGTAGTGACCTGAGCGCGCGGACTCCAATCGGTGCTAATGAACGACTTGCTGATGCCTTCATAATTTAGCGGCTCAAGTGCTCAACTAGTCGTGCGGCGCGCATTTCTTGTCTCCCACTTTATTTTCTAGCTTAATGTTCTATTTTGAATATTTTTTTTAATTTTTCTTCGGCATTTAAAGTGCAGTACTTTTACTTACGTCATATGCGAGCTACGTGATATAAGTGCACGTGTTGCTATTACGATTTGTAAAGAACGATTGATTCAGACTCTTTTCTTTCATTTGCTTTTTTATGTTTTCAGCATTTAGCCATTTGCAACGAATTTAGCATGCAGTGAAAGAATAACACTTATGTCGCTAAGAACAGTCAGAATAGTACATTTCGATACTAGTGCGATAGAGCGAAATTACCTTCGTGTGAACGTTTGATACTTAAAAGTGTACACCCCTTTAAAAATAGTTACACGAGGGTGAAAGATATTTCTCGCTTATATATCGAACCGTATTTTATGACACAACGTGTGAGAGACTCAATTTAATGCATGCTTCTTTTTTTCGCATGCGATAAATTAAAGTTTTCATAAGAAATTGTGTAGAACTACATCGGTATTCATTTTTAGAGATAGATGATAATCTAACTCATATTCATAATTCAGATTTTGTTTTCTCCTGGAGCGATTGTGTTAATCTTAGTATTTTTATAATTGTACTATTCTAACTACACCTTTCAAACAACACTCAAAGCTTACAATGAATTACAGTCTAGTCACTGCAACTCTAACATTAAAATATTGCATAAGGTGCATGCATATCGGCTTTCCAGTAAGATATAATAAATAAATAATTCTTTGAATACTGATGTACGATGTAAGTTTATGAATTACAACATATCCCGATAAAAACTATAAAATTGAATCATACTTCCTTGGGTCATAATCTACTATTTGGGTAAATTTCAGCCGAATATGTATATATATATTCATCCACGTACACACATTTTGCATTTTCGTACTTTACTACATATGTATAGACTAAATATTTAAATTCAAACGATAACTTACAAAATGTTAGTATACTACATTCAAATGTTACATGTGAAAAGTACTTATTCTTACTTTTAGACAAATACGAACTCATACTTGCATGCCTTTCTGACTTCTGAATTATTTATTTTAATAAATAAGACGCAATTCAAGTCAGTATGTTTTTAAAGTTCTATCAATTGTCTTTTAATATTCACATGCCTACGGATATAGGTAATTGTGCCCCTCACTGAGAACCTTAGTTAACTGGATGATTGTATAGATTACAAAATAAAAAACAGTTTTTAAAAAGAATTAGCTGCCTAGACTAAAGAGAAACTGAGCTATTTAGCCTTGCTAAAGTTTGAAAATTAACATGGGTAATATATCTATAGATGTTAATGTCTGACTGTACTCGGAACTCTTCTACTAAACTTATATGTTTATAGATATACCTATGTTAATTTTAAAACTTAAGCAAGGCATATCTCAGTTTCTCTTTAGTCTAGACAGCTAATTCTTTTTGGAAAATGTTTCTTATTTTGTAATCTATACAATCACACAGTTCTAAGGTTCCCCGTGAGGGGCATAATTACTTATATGCGTGGCCATCCTCCAAATTTGAATATTTACAAATTTCATGGAGAAAAATATATTTAATGTACGTAGAAAGAACCAGTGTACACATATATATATCACACACAGCGATCCATATCAATGTTATTACAAAGTTCATGAAAAAGTCTGTTCATAAAATGAAGATGGCTTGGTATACTTACAGGTAATGTGCACTTCTTGTAGATCACAGATTTGACTGAAGTTTTACAGAGAATTTCTTTGCCGGAAATTATGAGATACGTATCGTGACGTTAGTGCCAATGGGTTTTAGGACCCAAGTTAAGCATCATTTAATCAAGATGTATTATATGACAAATCATAGTGAGCTTAAAACTTTTATAACGAGGCTAATGTACATCGTAGGGAATGCTGTAAAGTACAAATAAAAAGTAGAGCCGATAAGCTTTTCTTCAAATTAAAAAGTAAATTATTAGCATTTTTTGATCAAATTTTATGAGTAATATAAAATAAATTTTGGACCTCAAAATTTAGTGTCTAATTCTGTATTATTATTATTATTATTCCTTTTTAATTTTTAATTCAGTATAATGCGTTCAACATTTACTTAATTTTCGATCACTTGTAACTTAATATAAAATATGCTAATAATTCCTCTAAAATTTGAATGTAAGTTTACCGATTTTGCTTTCGATTTGTACTTTACAACATTCACTACGATATACATTCGCCTTACAATAAAAGTTTTAAGCCAACCATGACTTTTCATATCTTTGCTACCTTTTACACTAGTTCAGAGATACGTGTCTCACATTTTTCGCGAGTTCTTATGGCAAGTCTATGTTAGAATACGCTGCACTCGCACAGTTTGCCGTAACTTGCAATAATCATCTTAAATAAACGCTTTGATGGAACACACTTACCCAGTCAACGCTAGAGGTAGTGTTTGCTTTCATGATTGTTTCTTCAGTTCCTAAGCTGCATATATATAGATATTAGGAGGCAGGAGGCGGGCAGGAGCAGCGCTACGTATGACCCCGCTCTCCGGGGTCATTCCCTCTCTTTGAGCAGTATCCTCCTCGGTCACCCCTGCGCAAGCCATTTCGACTCCGACCGGAACGCGCGGGCGCACACAGTATTGTTATCCACCTGGCTCTAAAGTTACTTGTGCTTAAGTAGGTTGCTCCCTGCGGTCGAAGATACCATCCTAGGACCTTCCGTAACAATCAATTTTTTTATTATGACCCTTTCTTTGACGTGCCGGCCGTCGCTCTCTATATTGGTTTCTATTTTATCACGAAAGGCTATAGCCGAATAAGCATATGAACATGGTCATCACTTAAACAGTATATTTTAAATATGCCATTCAAAAGCTACTAAAGAATTCGCTCCCAAAAAACTATTGTCCTCCAGGCCTATTTATATGTGGAATACAGCAAAAAATTCGATTTTTGGATTTAAATTTTTTTCTCTGAATTAACGTCGTTTCAAAAATTTTCATATGGATTTTTTCCCGATTTTTTAAAGAGGAGAAATTTTTGGTGCGCTAATATGAAAAAGAAATATTAAAATATTTTTTCGACTTTTTTAAGCTCCATATTGCAGTAAAGTGTTGTAGTAAATACAATTTTTTTTACTATTTAGTATATTTTACTCTCCTTATTTTTTATGAAAATATAACATCTAGATATAAGGAGCTAAAGTAATAAAAATCAAAGGTTTTTCTATTTTTGTAAGAATTTTGCCTAACAGCACGAAACAGTTCAAAAGATTTATATATTTTAAAACAATTGTAGAATCATTTTAAAGCTATTTTACAACATTATTTCTTAACTTGAATAAAATATTGTTCACAAATATTAAAAAAAAAAATTTTTAAGATATATTACTAAAAATGTTTAAGGTAAATTATTTTAAAATATTTTATAAACATTCATACAAAATATTTTTATTTCGATTACATGATATATTTAAAAAAATATTTTGAAATATTTTAAAACGTTTGTTCAAAATATTACAAAAAGTAATATTGAAATATTATTTTGAAAGATTTTATAATATTTTCATAATATTTCTCTAAAATATTTCCCTTACATGTTTTATTGAAATGTTTTGAAATGTTTTGCAAATGTTTAAAATAAATATATTGAAAATTAAAATAAATATGTTTTTAAAAGATTTTCAAATATTCGACATATATTTCTTTAAAAATTAAATAAAAAATGTTTTTGAAATCTTAAACAAAAATTTTTTTATCTCTGCATATAATCGAAGAATGATAACTCGAATTAGGTCACATGTGTCTAGCTGATTAGATTGTAATGGTTTCGGAAAAAAAGAACTTTCGAAATAGCATTTCCATATAATTTTTTTTTATATTATGTTAAAAGATGTTAAAAATATTTCAAAACGCATCTTTAAAATATTTGCCACATTCTCTGCGCACACGTTGTATGTAAAAATATGGTACGCAACACGTGCGTCCAGCTTATCTCCTTTGCTCACTAGTTGCGTAATGTACTATTTCATTTTGATTGTTTGAATATCGTGTGAAAAAATATTTTATTCTAATTTTAAATAAATTTATTCTAAACATTTTAAAAATATTTTAACACGGTTCATTCAAACGTTTTTTAATTTTTAAGGGAAATTTTTTACAGGAATATTATGAAAATATTATAAAATATTTAAAGAGTATATTATGCATCATGCATTATTTCTAAGTGTGATCAGCGATCACACGTGGGCGTATAATCGTTACACACAAGGTGCATATACTATTTTATAGCGTAGTAGGCGGAAAATTCGAACAATAAAAATTTTATACAAGTAGTGGAAGGGCGCAAGGCGTAAAATACGAATTTTTCGCCCCCTGTTCTATAAAATAATATTTCAATATTACTTTTTAAAATATTCTGAACAAATAGTTTTAAAATATATTATGCAATAGAAATAAAAATATTTTTTTTAATGTATAGAAAATGTTTAAAATAATTTTCTCTATACATTGTTAGTAATATATCTTAAAAATTTTTTTTAAATCTTTTCGTACAATATTTTATTCAAGTCTAAAAGTTATGTAAAATGGTTTTAAAACTATTTTAAAAATGTTTTGAAATATATAAATCTTTTAAACTGTCTCGTGCTGATAGGGTTTGCACTAACACAATTCTTGCAAAAATAGCAAAATCGTGGTTTTTTATTACTTTAGCTCCTTATATCTAAATGTTATGATTTCATAAAAAATAAGGGGAATAAAATATACTAAATAGTCAAAAGAAAAATAGTATTCTATCATTTTACTGCAATAGTATTAGCATGGTATTCTACCACTCTACTGTAATACTAGTATTATCAATAGTGCAATAGTTATCTTGTTAAAAAAGCCGAATAATATTATATTACTTTTTTTTCGGATTAGCGCACTAAAATTTTGTTAAAAAAACTCCGCGATCATATAGTATATTAAAAAATAAAAAATTATCACCATACTCTTTAAAAATTCGGAAATAATTCCATATGAAAATTTTTATGATTTTTCATTCTTACAATTTTGAGGATAGGATTACATCAAAATTATTTTCTTATTTTAGATATAAAAATGGATTACTATGAATGTTTTTGAAGCTCGAATCGACGATAATCTTGAGAAAAAAAGTTAAATAATAAAACCGAGTTTTATGCTGTATCTCATATGTAAATGAGCCTTTAGAGCTAAAAAATCTTTTGTAAGTGTTTTTCTTTAGTGCCTATTGAACGGCATATTTAAAGTATACTCTTTAGGTGAGGGCCAGCTTCACATGCTTATTCGGTTATAGCTTATAAAACTAACTAGGGTAGAATGGGGTAATGCAGAGTCAGTGAATATTTCCGATCACCGAATTTTAAAGCATATCATAATTTGTGTGCCTCAATACCAGTTTTATATCAATGCAGAAGTAAAATATTACTTACATTTAGTTCTGGAAATATATTATTTTAATTTATTGAACAGTAATGCAAGTTCTTAGTTTTCACTAGTTTTTTTATCTAAGAAATCATATTTATTAAATAAGATTTATAAATATTTTTGAGTGCAAAACAATATTAGTTATGTTATTATTATATTTTAGAAACTTTAAACATACAGATTTAAAAAAAAAAATAATGAGAAAAATGTTGCGTATTTGTTTAATCTTAAAACATTCTATGGGGTAGTTATAATCATCGTGTTTATTCAATGGTAGTCTGGGAAAAGAGGTTACAAGTCACTTGTAACTTCTATTGTATTTAAATTTTATGTAAAAAACTTATAATTATAGATTTAAGTGTTTTACGTATAAATATTTTTAACCACAAACTATTGAAAGTAGCTTTATTAATACTCCGAAGTCATCAGTTAAGTACATGCACGAAAAACTGTATTGAATATATCTACTATTAGTGGTTAAAGTCAAATTTAATTTTTTAAGATAGATAAGCACTGTATTTAATATAATATCATAAATATTTACATAAATTACTGTATAATGGGTATTAATAAGATTCGTGTTGTTACTCGAATGTAGTTTCATTTTTTGAAAATGCGTAAAGTGACTCATATTGACATTCAGTTGTATGTATAATAATATCAAGCATAAACCTCAAAGCGACGTTGCCATGTTTTCAAAATTTTTCAAGTTGAATAATCAATCACGATTTTATATTTTCAAGAATAAATATATTATTAAGAAATCATCTGTCTTCGTGCCCTTTACTTGATACCATTAGAAAGTTTAAAATTTTAACTTTATTTAACACTCTTTTATCAAGTATTCTTTACAATATCTATCGTATTTCCTTTGGAAATAAATAATTGTAGTTTATTATATCAGTGTAGTCGAGCCTCCATTGGTACATTTTCTATATTACTTACTATTGAACTATCACATATACAGCAGTACAGTTTCTACAAGATTATATCTCTTAGCAGGTGGAGAAAGATACAAAGAATCTGATATTGCCTGTTGAGAATCTGATTGAGACGTTATTGCAGATGTTGTTTTATTTGACGACTATAAGAAGATTCTTGAGATGATTTTTCAAATAGAGCCCGAGAGGTAGATGGCTGTCCTACTAAAACCTGATGACTTTCTTCATTTTTGTTTTTGTAGAGTTTTGGTGGATATAAATGGCACAAAACATCGCCTATTTTTATATTTTTGTTATTTGCAAGAATTTGAGCCTTTTTAATTTCAACATCACTTGCAATAACGCTTACTAAGTTTTTACTAATATTACTAATCACTTGTAATACCCTTTTACAAATTTTTCTAAAAAATAAACCACTGATAACACATTTCTGATATTTAATTTTCCGTTTTATAGTTCTAGATTTATCAGAGGATGAGAACATAGCTACAATAAAATAAAAATTATATTTAACAGCATTCTGATTAGAACAGTTACATAATAAAGGGCAGAGGATGGTAAGCATGTGCTTTTGGTCCTGTCTTAAACTCATTAAAAAGTACGTAAATAATTGGCTTAAATATATACATACAAAATCTATTTGTTTTAGTTTTTTAGTCTTAATATTTAACAACATTGCTATGAAATTCATGTGTAATATTAGCAATATTGATTCAATGTCTATACCGAGATAAATTTCTATATCTTATAAATAATACAGAAACAGAAAATACCTCTTACGTTATATTACTAAAACTGCTAATACATATATATATATATA
>UELV01167556.1:0-18148 GCA_900490015.1 Megastigmus stigmatizans | reverse complement strand
GTATACTAAGAGCTGTAAAAATTGCATATACTAAAAATACATAAGATTCTCCTATCGCATCGACCATTGGTTGGTATGCTTTAGTCGATAGAAATGCCGTTGTTGCTCCAGTCAGAGTTGCAATGCAAGAAGCTATACACTTGATGTTGGCTGGAAAGATTTCACTGAGAATCGTACTAGGCACTGGCATCAATCCTACGAAGTATGCAATTACATAAATGAACATAGAGCCTACTAGCAACCATTGCATAGTCAACGTGTCTTTGTGTGAATCCATCACGAGAAAATAGCTCATTGCACATATCATAGAAATTGTCACACCAATGCTAGACACCAATAATAAAAACTTTATTATTCGCGGTGCGTTAGAGGAGCAGCGGCATTCTAGGAAAAGAGAGTGTAATGAACCAGACCATAGTTTAAAAGCAACCTTTGAGAGTTTTGCCTCCCCCCTCCGCCTCCATTTGAAATGGATTTACTTAAACGGATACCTGAGCACGCGACGTCTCCTGAGCGACGACGTCGACATCGCAATCACGCTGACTTGGTTCTGCTATCAAGCTAATTAACGCGAAAACCTCGCTCTTTGTCGTGCCCTCGCGCCGTTTCGTAGCCTAAAGTGATTACGAATATTTCCTCTATCTTTCCAGATTGTTTTCTTCGTTTTTATTTGTGCTTTCCTTTACTATATTAATATAGGCGCAATACGTTTGCGCTAAAGGCGAAATTTACAATTTATAAGCCTGTTACACATAATGGATTTTATAGTATATTATCGCATTTCGAAGTCAGAATATGCATTCTTTATGAGTGGAGAATCTCGGTAATAAGTACACTGGACATCACTTTATATTTAACGGATTTGTAGTTTCTGCTGCCACGCTCATGGTATTGAATAGTATAATTATAGATGGTTGGGACTTATTTAATATTTTCGAAGCATACACTTTGTGTTAGTTTTCATAAGTTTTGATCACATACGCGCAGAAAAGCAGATTCTAGTTTTTGAAGATGTATAAAGTCAACTCGTTGGATACATTATTTCAAAACATTGCCAGCAATTTTAATTTCACTTATCGTCTGACAATTTGTAAATATTTTTTTATATACTCAGTATACAATAACCAATTGGGAAAAATATTTGCAGGACTTGTATAATACCATTTTACTGTTAATGAAATTCTTATCGACGTCTAGATTTTAATAAAAAACAATAACAAAGTCAAATGAATACATAGAAATCATGTCTCTCGAAATCTAATCTCGATTGAATATGCATTGGGAATTTTTTAAATTCATTATTAGGTTTACAATATGCGATTAGTTCGTTTATTTTCTTAAAAAGAATATTTCAAATTTCTGCAAGCTGAAAATGTCATAGCTTAATGCTTATTTTATTATTGCAGTGTATATGTCATTTCTGAATTAGCTGCTTAGTTGTTATCTCTGCATCCATTGCCAAAAATAGTCAAATGAAATCAATAAAAAAAAATTTAATTGATTTCAATGCGTTTTCTTGATTTAGAAAAGTATACTAACAATCACATCTGAGGTGCTCGGCCCTGATGAGTTACAGATGAGTAACTGTAAGTGTCTGGGGTACGACTGTAAAAGCAAATTATGAAGATATTAATTTTAGGAAAAATACTCACTCATTTTTTCATCTTTAGTCTCTAACAAACTCCGCTGTAAATTTTTATTCAAATCTTCGTACTCATGCAATTTTTCCTTTAATTGATTACGTTCTATTTTAATATCATTGTATTTCTTTTTTAATTTATCCAACTCTTTTTTTGAATCTTTTCCTTTTTCAACTTTTCTTTTTAATTCTTTTATTATATCTTCTTGCTCTTTCATTTTCATATTACACACAATTTGAGAATGTACAACTTCGTTGGATAAAATCTAGGAAAAGCGATAAAATTTAAATTTGATACTTGAAATCGCAATAACATGGTATATTTTTTAAAATAATGGTTTAAATACACATTTACAATTTTTTTTAAGTTACAGAAGTCATAAAATCATTAATATTATATTAATTGTAATTAACTATAATTATCTTTTGCGAATAGGAAAATTGTGTATATCTTTGCTACAAAAATTATGTTTTATTCTTTCTTTTTTCATTCAAATACAAATTCTATTAGATATATATATATAAAACTTTTCAAATTGAGTGAATGAACAAAAAGTATATCTGTATATAAAAAGCAAAAACTTTTGATCGCAACCACAACTTTTGTAAATATTATCTTTAAAAAAAATATATAAATGAACTACATTATTTTTTTTCTGTCTTATAGAAATAACAAAATTTATATGTCTAACGCATGCTTCTTTCTTATATTATTTAATTTTAAAATTAATTGAAAGTAAGGGGTGCAGTGCTGTAACATCCTATGAAAACTAAAAGAGTTTCGATCTAAATAATAAGTGAACTATAAATAAAGAATAAGTTTTTATATATAAACCAAGTATCTATCTTTCTTTCGTTCTATACGCAAACAAAAACTACACTTAATTTTCCTAATCCGGAAAAACTTGCGCTTCTCGTGCTAAAGCACCTGGAGCAGTTTTTCCAAAATTCCTCCTAGCCAATCACTAAAGGTTACTTTGTATACTTTCTGGGCAATTGTGGGAAACTCTTTGGTATCACAAAGTGTTTCTTACTATCTATAAGACATAGTAGTCTATCCTACCATTCTGTTTCTCTCACCTAGGGAGAAGTTCATTGCTTGATAGGGTCGTCCCGAGTAATTAGGTTTTCGAATCTAAACTCGAAAGGACCTAACCATCGATTCATTTCGACTAGATGCGCAACAGCGCGACGTAACAGTGCAATTATTTAATAAATATTTCTAAAAGAAGCTGTATAGGAGTCTTTAAATATTTTATAAGTTTATGAAAAAAAAATTTGAACTTGCTTGCCAGATTATAATACTTACCCGAGGTTTTCTTGAAGAGGTCGAGGATTGGTTGAACTGTTCATCATCCTTTGTTGATTTCTTTGTGCATTTTTCAGATAATTTGCTCACAACGCTAATAGATTTATTTAGAGTATCATCTCCAGTTACTAGATCATTAATTGTCATTATACATTGCCGTATCAATTTGGCTACTTTTTGGGGTGGTTGCCGATATTAGAAATTGTGACGCGTTTTCACTTTGATGGCAATAAGCTAGTCCAATTTATACTAAAATCTTTTTAATTTTACTTTGACAATACTATTACTTTTAACCTGTACCTTTTATGATTGAAAATTTTAGGACTTGTTAGAAAAAAATTACATTAAAGAAAAATGAAATGCATTTTAATAAATTTATAAAAATAATGAAATGTAATTATTACAAACAGAATTATTCAATTAAATAAACTTTCAATTACTATATTAAATTAATTATCATGAACATCAATAAAATGAGATATAAGAATAAGAAGTCATAAAAAGCAAACGTTTTTCGTCACTTTTCAAGGTGCTTTTATATTTACCCATTTGCTTCAAACTATTATCAGACTCACTTTCAGCGATACTTAGGCATATAGTGGATTTCAATCTATGTCGTTCAGTTAGAATGGCTTTGTCAATTTCTGCTTCTGTATCTATAAAAGTATGAAAGAAACCCTATATTAGCATCCATGAGGCTGTACAACTCATGTTTTTCTAATTGTTTTATGCAGTATCTATAACTATATACATATTAAATTATCTTTGAGAAATATTATTACTGCCTTATAATAAGTTAAGCTTTGTTCTTTAACCTTCAGACAATACTTTTTACGTGAGTCGAATTTATCAGCTTTTTCAAAGGCATGCTTGAAGTAGGTAGCAGAAATTTTTAATTTGGGCCCGCTACTTGGGCCACTAAACAATTTAATGTAAGCATACATTGGTGATTGGATTATCTATTGTACACAAAGATATAAGTTTATCTTAATTGTAAATACTTTTTTCCTTTTCTAATAACTTTTACACGTCCAGCCTTTATGAAATAAACTTACAAGGGGCGTATTCTGAAATGCGCACACCTCATGCAGGATTGCAGGCAAAACGGAACGTTCCGAAATAGCTCAATAATCGTTCTGATTGTACGAAAACGGATCGTTCTGATTGTACGAAATGGTTTATTTTGCGTCTGGCAGGTCAGTGCATTGTTTATCATGAACATTCCATTATTCGTGAAAATCCTGTGCGAGTTGTGCGCATTTCGGAATAAGTTTTTTTGTATGAAAAAACAAAAGATCGCGCAAATAAAATAAAAGTATGTTCGTAAAATTCTAACCGAAACACAATAATCTGTATTATTTTATTTCAACATTTTTTCCTATATTATCCCCCCTTATACTACTTATGTTGTTACATATATTTTATAGGTTAATATAAATCAATGTTCTTTTTAAATTATTTATACCAAAGAGCCGCTCGAGAGCTAGGAGGTCAATGGGGACAACCCCGGCGATCACCAGCACCGCCCCTTCGGAGACGGTGCGATTCGCGGACGCGATGCGCAGCGCCCCCCTCTGTACCGCGGCCATGGCCTTGCGATATTTACCAACGCATAATGCGCTACCCCATATTTCGGTCCCATACAGGAGTACCGAGTGGGTCACCGTCATGAGTAGTCTGCGTGTGCTCGGTTTCGGTCCTCTCGTGTTTGCCATGAGGCGGGAGAGCGCAGCTGTCGTTGAGGCTGCCCTCGTGCGGCCAGAAGGTCATCCTCGTATCCAAGGTAACCCCGACATATTTGACCTCCTTTCCGGGCCGCACGAGAGACTGCCCCGCCATCATGGGTATCGTCGTGTCTATCCGTTTTCTCGTCAAGTACAGCAGTTCCGTCTTTTGCGTCGCTAGCTGTAGTCCCCGTGTTTCCATCCATTCCTGTACTCGTCTCATCGCCTGGTTCAGTCGCATCTGATCCAGGCGTGTGTCTCTCGTCATTATGACGAGGACTAGGTCGTTTGCGTATGCGACTAGGTAGACCCCCGGAGGCATCGGAAGGTCCAGCACTTCATCATATATCACATTCCATGCGTCGGGGCCCATGATCGAGCCCTGCGCCACCCCCGCTATGATTTTTCTGTCCTTGACCCCGGTCTCCATTACGTTAGTGATGTAGCGTTCCCGCAGGTAGTCCTTCATAACTTGGAGAAGATAGGGAGGCAGCAGGAAGACGTCGGAAAATGCCCGAACGATGTCCTCCCACCTCGCCGAGTTGAAGGCGTTTCGTACGTTGAGTGTTGCCATGAGCACTATTGGCCTGTTCTTGTGATGAAAATATAATTAATGTATAAACCAATAAATTTATATGCAACCTATCCAAATCAATTAAAGCAAATTAATTTGTATACCATATGTAATTGGAACCTTTAACCATTTTGTATTAATTATTAATATTAAACTTAAACGAAATAAATTAATACGCATGCTAAAAATTGAATAAGAGGAAATAGAAAATATTTTATGAAATAGTCAATTAGAGTAAATTGAAATATTCATCCATTCTAGTGTATTAAAATAACATTATTTTAGGTTAATATTAAACTCAATTGATATAAATTGAAAATCTATAATAAAAATGTATATAAAAGATAATCAGCATTTCACTTATTCAAATCAATTTAAATAAATTAATGCACATTTCTAAAATTACAATAGAATGCAATAGAAAAAATCTTGAAAAATACTTATATTGAAATTTATTGGAATCAATTAAACTTAATAGAAAAAATTTAAATACATTAAAATTTGCAATTCAAATGAATTGAAATCAATTACTTTTTAATTGACCAATTTGAAAAAATCAATTAAGTATATTGAAATTAATAGGATGCAATTCAATTTGTATTGATTTCTATTGATCTCAATTGACCATTTGTGGCAGGGTCCTCTGTTAATTTTGCAAATTGTCGATGTACCTAAATATAATAAAACAAAGTTTTAATTGAATATTTATGGTAACTTTCGTATTTAAAATTTATGCTTGATCGATAAGATATCAAATAATGTTTGAAAAATTGCGATCTTCAAATTAGACAAGCTATTTTTATTATACTATTTTTATTATACTAATTATTTATAATTATATTAGCATAAGCTAATTATCGCGTGCGCTGTCAATTATATACGTATTTACAGCATAAATAATGAGAACAAACCATTACACACTTATTAGTGTTTTACATCATCTGATGTTTAATTATTCGTGGCGATAATACATCAATCATTTTTTTGTGAGATATAGTAGACTACGCCAATAGGTAAGAAAAAGGGGCTCTCGAGGGAGCTCTCCAGGTTTGAGACAGTGATACTTTTGTCCTCGCTAAACAAAAAAGTATACATTATTGGGGAGGAAACTTGGACAGCCCAGACTTTGTGTTTATCAATTTATCCGAGTATGTTGTGTCGTTCCGAGTAGTGTATACTATTTTTTTTTGCCTAGCGAAGACTAAAGTGCCACTGTCTCAAACCAGCCCTGGGAGAAAGTAGTACTTTTGGCTCGCTAGGCAAAAAATGAATCTTATAACCTTCATCAGTGTTTTAAGATAGTATTTTTCGATATTGGTGGGTAATTTAGCCTTTGAGCGCATGGGACGTTTTGCGCCCGAGCGAAGCGAGTTCAACTTACCTTCCAGTGTCGAATAATATTTTTATACCACAATAGCCTAAAAATCATGTCAAACTTGTGATTTTTAGGCTAGAGTGGTATAAAGTAAATATGTATCATCAAAACGCCCCATCATAACTTTATCGTTGTCATATAAAATGAAAAACGGAAATAATTTTTCTTTTTATTAGAACTTAAAGCATTACATACTTAGGAAATACAAAAATGAAATAGATAGAACAGTCATTTTTATCAGAAAAAATACAAGGTCATTACTTTACATAAACCGTATTTTCAGAGTATAAATAAAAATGTTTCCTGGCGAATTAACGATTGCAGGTGCTTCTTTTTTTAATATTTTCAAACTTCATATTTCAATAATGCCAATATATATCGCTTCGACTTCATACTTATATTATACTGTAATCAAAACAATAAATTCAGTATTACAACGAAAAAAAATCAACAAATGTTAAACGTTTATAAGTTCTGACTGTATCTGTTGTAAGCTTTTGCCTTTCGTCTCGGGCATAAAAAATATAATATACGGTACAACAGAGATAGAGAAAATGGCATAAATGAGAAATACATAAGCTTCTCCCATTAGATCGACCATTGACTGGTAAGTTTTTGCCGCCGTAAATGCCGTGCTCGCTCCTACCAAGCCAGCGATACAAGCGGCTATGCACTTTACGTTCGTAGGAAATATTTCACTCAACATCGCACTAGGAACACACAAGAGGCCTATGTAGTAAGTAAATGTAAACAAAAACATAGAACCCATTGGAATCCACTGTAGATTTGTCGTATCCACTTTCAGATCCATCATTAGAAAGTAGCTCGATAGTCCTAGCATTGATATAGCCGTACCAACACCGGAAAAAAATAACAAAAATCTTCGACCAAACCTGTCAATAAATAGTACCGATATCGCTGCTGAAAATGTACCGCATATATTGACATAAATAACGAGATTTGGTGGACGGATGTAGGTAATGTTAGCTCGCGTAAGGATAATTTCCATGTAAAATAGGATGCTGTTTAATCCACCGATTTGCATAAATGCATAGAGTGCGATAATCTGATATGTAGCTTTTCTGATGGAAGGTTTACGGAATTCTTGTAACTTATCCATAAAGCTTTCATCCTCACCGACAAACTTCTCAACAGCTGCGAATTCTTCATCAACGCCACGTCCAGCCCTGTACCAGTCGATAGACGACTTCGCAGCTTCTTTTTTCATTTTTCTCATAAGATGATGGGGAGTTTCAGGCAGGAAGAAGAACACCGCCATGAGGACGATGCACATACCTAAATAGACTAACGAAGCTCCGAACAAGCTAAGGTTGGCGCTGCTGATGCTCGCAACTATTTGACCAAATGGAGAACCGACCATAGCCAATGATACCAGTGCACCTCGAATCTTGGGCATAGATACTTCGCCGATGTAGACAGCAAACGTGTTAAAGCCCATACCAAAGCCAAGTCCACCTGATAATCTTGCAATGTAGAGCCATGTGACATTAGGAGCTAGACCTATGGTTATCCATCCTAATGCTAAAGGAATAGTGGTAACGAATATAGTTCTTTTGCTGCCTAGATAGTTTACGGCGACGGCACCCACAATAGCACCGAACAGTCTGCCCATATTGACTAGAGCTGCAACCCAAGATGCTTCTACTGGATTCAATGGTATTGCAGATTCTGGCATTGTAAGAATTGCCAAAGTTGGCGATGCCCAGCCGGCCAAACAACCAATTTGAATTATCAGGAGCGTTACTGGAAAAATTAATATCGATTACTGATAATGAACCAGGCTATCAGTTTAGAAATTTCTTTTTATATAATAACTTGTTAAATCGTATTATTTTCGTAATAATAAATAATAAAATATACAAACATCTGGCCTCAATTTTGTCCAAACACTCGGGACTAAAAAATCGTTATTGTTTGATTTAATTAATTTTGTAGCTCGTAATATTATTTTGCCTTGTGTGTGTTTTTGACTATAATAAATCTATATTTCTAAAGAATGTTTCATATATCTACTGACTGATTATTTTCAAAAATTTCTAATTTAAATCAATTTTTAATTTTTAATGGCTTTACATATAATATAAAAAAACAGTACCTCCAAATCCTGCGATCCATTGCGGATAGACAAACTTCCCTCTTGGTTCTGGGTCCATAGCGAGAACGACTGACAGATTCAATTAATCAGTGAAAAACTGTATATTAGATACTTTCAATGCAGTATAGAGTGTACAAGCTTCGATGATAAGATATGAATAAAATTTTATATTTGAATAGCTCTCACGATTGGTGTTAAGCAAATATCAAATGAGATGAAAAAATTTTAATAAATTATATTCATATGAATTTCATCGTTTTACGCAAGTTAAATAGGTATTCTGTCACATATACTTCTTTTACCATTTTCTTGTGTTACCATTCAAGGTGCTGTCATTTTGGGTTGATTTCAGGGAATTACAAATTTTTATAATAGAACAAATATTAAATTTCAGATAATAATTA
The DNA here is from genome assembly GCA_900490015.1 of Megastigmus stigmatizans. Lineage (NCBI taxonomy): Eukaryota > Metazoa > Arthropoda > Insecta > Hymenoptera > Megastigmidae > Megastigmus > Megastigmus stigmatizans. Next base: position 9,007 of record UELV01167556.1, on the reverse strand, counting down.
ACAGATTGGCTAAGTTTTAAGTAATCTTTAATTAATAAATCACATTACATACAACTTCAGTTAAAAACCTAGGTTTCTATATTGTCCAAATAAATAAATTAATTTATTAAAAATAATGATTTTGTATACAGAATGATGTATGTACCCATAAATTTCTGCAAGTAATTTTTCCTTTTAAATATACAAATCATTATGCTCACAGAGTTCCGCGTATTCATGTACACACAACTAAGCTAAATAAATACTGATACGTGTAGAAAAAGGTACTAAGTATACTAAAAATTACTAGGTATACTTACCTATGTTCCATAGTAAGCGTGGGAAGTCGCGCACTTAAATTTTTTCGATTTAGGCAGTTGACTAAGATACTGAAGGAATTCCAATGGACATGATCATGTTTGAATCTTCTACTTTGCTAGTAAGTATTAGCTACGCAGATTATAATATATTTAAATCATATTGTAATTATATTAATTAATTATTTTTAAAAATCTACTTCGTAAATTATGTAGCTTAAGGAAAGAGCAAGAGCTCTAGTAAATAGATATGAATTTCGTAAAATAAGTTGTTTACAGATTGAAAAACTTAAAAAATTAAGAAATAATTTAATTGTAAGTAAAGCAGTACTTCCATTTACGCAACGTTTGATATCACAATCTACTTGCTTAAAATAGTTAATATTTGAATTGGTATAATTTTAATTTGCAATAAGGTTCTTTTAATGTAAATAAATAAATAAATAAATACTTTAACACTAAATATCATGAAACAAAATAAATTAGGAAGTAAATACTTAATTAAAAGAAAGAATATGAATAGATAGTTAACCCATTAACGACCAAGACCCCGAATTTTCAACATCTTTTTCAAGGCTTTTTTTCAACTAAAAAAAAGGTTTGAATAAATTTGAAAAAGATCATATCCGACGTATTTTGAGCTGTTCTTTCGAATTTTTCGAAACGAGAGCTACATTTTTTAAGTTTCTGTCGGTAATATGAAGAGATAGCATTGCAGATTGCAGTCTTAACTCTGATACGGAGACGGTTTCGGATTTCGGTATCACTATCCTTACGAGTTCGATTATAAGTTCGACAAGCAGTATTCCTGGCTTTTATGAATTTACGCAGGTCTGTCGTTAACCAAGGTGATAAACGTCTCTCATTTACAGTAAATGTTCGCAAAGGTCGCATGTACATCATACAAACTGGTCATACGATTTGTAAAAAAGGCAGTATTGTCATCGGTGTGAGATAGAGAATCAATAGGTTATCAGTCCATTCCATGATCAGCAGCGCAAAAACCGCATCGAATGCTCCCCTTACACTCACTTGCTTCATGGCCAAATTTCCAGCATTTAAAACATTGTAGCAGGGATATGTGATAAGCTACAAGGCACGACTTCCAACCAATAGAGACCCTAGCTTTAGCAAGTAGAATTTTATGATGCTCTGGCGAGACTTCAAGAACACACGAGCGAAATTTTTTATTTTCACGATGCGGATAAAGATAAATAATTTTAACTGATTCTTTTTTACTGCCTATTAAATTTTGGCTAACTATACACATTCAGTAATATCATCCGCACTCATCTCAACCGGAACACCGTGTATAATAAGTCGCGGATTTTTAATTGCATTAACTTTAGTTTCGAGGCCTATATTTGCTTTAACCAGCAGTTCGTTGATTATATCAACGTTCAGTGCATCTCCCTCAAGAACTACTGTACTACTACCACTATATATTATTTACACACATTTGAAGAGAGAGAGAGAGAGAGAGAGAGAGAGAGAGAGAGAGAGAGAGAGAGAGAGAGAGATGTGCAGTGGTTCATACATTACGCATTAGTCAATGCGCTCAGTCCAGTGCTCGAACTTCTTATCGCTGTAATTCGGCGAATTGAGTATTTTAATTCGGCTCTCTCTTTTACACTCTCTTCGCAGGCGACCGCTGCGTTGTAGCTGGAGCAACCTTGAAGAATCGCTTGTCTTCATTCAATGGTTTCGACCGAGGGGGGCATCTATTTTACTTTAAATAATCGTGTACGTGTGCGTGCGGCTGCGCGTCCGCAGCGATGAGCTTACTCCAGCGCCGCGAGACACACGCTGTAAAAGCTGATTTGCGCGTGTCCTTCCGCCGAGCTGGAAGGCCCCCATGCCGCGAGACACGTGCTTCAATAGCTAATTTGCGCGTGTTGCCGCCGCCTGCGCCGCTAGACGCGTGTTTTAAAAGCTAAGGTGCGCGTGTCTGCCGCCGCCGCAGCCCTAAGATATAAGCGATTACATTTCCACAATGAAATCTCTCTATAAGCTACAAGTTTCAACAATATCACGCATATGCATGGTTACTTGGGAAAAATAAGTCATAAATTTTATCCAGAGAGTTTAGTAGAGAGAGTTTTGTATGTAACTTGAGGAGTCGTTATAACTTCAACATGACGACTGACGGGTTGGAATTCTTTTGATTTTTGAGAACTGTTATAGATTGCTTGTAAGGAGATGGTATGGTCGTCTTCTACAAGTTACAAGCAATTGCATTTTCTACGATTAAATCTCTATAGAAGCCCTTTTGTCAGCATCACGCATATGTATGGTTACTTGGAAAAAAGTCATAAATTTTATCAAGAGAGGCTGTACATAACTTGAGGAGTTATAATATGGACATTACGACAGACGGTTTGGAATACTTTGTATACGTCTTTCGATTCTTTAAGAACTGTTACAGACTGTTTATAAAAAAGATTCCGCACCGACCATAGCAACTTGATGTCTGCATATTATACAGTGACATTTTACGTTGTCGAAAGTCTCTCTCTCTCTCCCTCCCTCCCTCTCTCTCTCTCTCTCTCTCTCTCTCTCTCTCTCTCTCTTTCTCTCTTTAAGTTTGCATTCATTTTCAAGTAAACATTAATACACAGCCTGCAATCTACACCAAGTTTTGGGCCGGGGCGGGCCTTGCTCCCCGTCTTTTAAGGGGAAAACACACTATGTTCTCGGGCGAGGATCGCAACACAGTTTTCTTCATGTTAACTATCAGAGAGACTAGCGCTCAATCTACTTTAACGATATGTTCTAATGTGACAGCATGTAAAGGATATGGAATATAGAGATGGGTATAAAAATTAATAAAACATCAGATAAGTAATTATGTTAAAATTATTTTTCACAAATTCAATATATTTTTTTAAAAGTGCAGGCTCGATAATGCATTTTATTCTTTCTATTCGCATTCTGAATTATGTGTGTTCGAATAATGCCTATCGGTACAGAGCATATATTGAAACTCTACTCAGTTACTCTGTTGATACCATGGGTTTACACTTGACAACATCGCTTTGGTATCTGGATAACGCTGGTAATAAGGAAGCTCAACCGAATGTTCCTCGTGATGACGCTAAAGCTAATATCGGATTATTGAATAGACAACATTTTATACTAGGAGGAAAAACTGTTGATCTTCTTGGTCATTTACATTGCGATGTACTTAATCAGAATAAATTTTAACTCAATGGTGTTGAAATTCGGCTATGTATAGTTCGCAGTAAAGATACTTTTTGTCTAATGGACGCAGCGGATCTCAAGAAGTTTAGCGTTCACATCAAGGAAGCATCGTTAATTGTTCAACGCGTACGAGTTAGTCCAGGTATCGTGTTAGCACATGCCAATTCTCTGACGAAAACTACTGCTAATATCCAATATCACGCGTAGAAGTAAAACCTTTTACTATGCATAGCGGTATTCATGGAGATACCTTGGATAATGTTATACTCGGACAAATACCTAAAAGAATCATAATTGGATTTGTAAATAATAAAACATTTAATGGAAATCGAAAGTATAATCCTTCCAATTTCCAGCCCTACAACAAAAATCATCTTTCTCTTTACGTGGACGGTGTGCAGGTGCCTAGTAAACCGATTCAACCTAGATTTGGAGGCCAAAATCCACTTTTTGTTAAAATTTATCACACACTATTCTCAGGGAGTGGTATACATTTTCTCAACGAATCTATCAATATTCCTCGTGCAAATTATGACCGAGGATGTCTGACACCTGATTTAGCTGCTAACTCCACTATGCGTTGGAATTTCATAAAACATGGTTGTGTACGTATAGAAGTCAAATTTGACCAGGCTCTCATCGACAATTAACTGTATAGTTTATGCAGAATACAATAACGTGCTGGAAATAGATTCAGTCTGTCAAATCATAATGGATTTTAGCGCATAACCTTTGGATGGGAATAATACTTTAAACAGAGATTGATTTGCTCAATCGTGTTAGTATTCGTTGAAACAAGGGCAGTCGCAACTTTTACAATGGTGGATATGGGAAAAATCTCTTAGACATTGGATTATTAAACCTTCATACGAATTTGACGAACTACCTTGCAAAGTAAAATGTGATAATTTGTATACCACACATTTTCACCATGGACTACAATGGATAGAAGGTGATGCTGCACTTAAAGAAGTACAAGATTATTTAAAAAATATATCCGAAAGAGCTTCGCGAATCTACACACGTGGAGTGGAAAAAGTAAAATATCTCGAATCAGTGATGGGTGCAAAAATTGTGAGCATGGAAGAAATATACTCGCCAACGTTTGAAGAACTGAAAAAAAAATATAAAACCTTCTTTACGTGTATACGGCATAGTTCACAGTCCTCCTGTTGCAATAAAAGAGGTATATGCGCTTTAAATCAGGCATACTTATTACGCAAGTGGCTACGCACACTTCTTAAACAATCCTCTAGCAGCAATCTTAGATCAGAAGAGTTAACGGAAAGTGTCGGCGATAGAATCTACAGAGAGTTGGACAAGCGAAAACATACAAATAAAGAAATTTCATTGAATGAGTTGATAAAAAGAAGACTTGGTAGATATGATTTTGGGCGTAACGAAGTTGATTCTATACGGTTGATTTCAGACGATGATGAAAGGGACAAGGGGGGAATATGATGTAACAGAGAAAAAATAAAAATAAACAGCCGCCAGATCATGAGAACACCTACTTGTATAAAAGCAAAGACGGTTGGTGTATATGCAGCAGATCGAATCCCACGTTTGTTGGAGTGCCCTGCAGTCATCGTTGCAAATATTGATGATACGGGAGGTAATATTACTTGGAAATAATAAAACTTGTAGAACCTAAACAAGCGGTAGTGGGCAAATGTAAAACGTTCTCTTATAGCGGATGTACTACGGTAAAATTGCTTATCGTATAGCGTGATGAAATTAATATTATACCTCGATTAACGCAATAACTTAGGCAAATTCCTTTCTCAAGACCAGTTTTAAACACTGAATTGTAATCCTAATCCAACGACGGTAGCAGTTATTCTTGGAAATATTACTTATTGTCTCAACGGTCTTTCACACGCTCCACACGAATATTTCGCCTGTTCTTACTGGACTAGGTAGCCAAGTGTGCTAGATATAAAGCGAGTCCACAGGGTCTGGTCATGTCAGTTCTCACACGAGAAGCATCAGAGACGTATTCTCCGACAGTATGTGATAAATTTACGAAATTAAAATGGCGGAGGTAGTAGTTGAAAAACGTTTAAGTCCGATACCGGAGAAAGATACTACTTTACCTAACTTGTTGTTGGGTTCGACATACGCGTTGAACAAGTCGAATTCAAAAAGAGTTAACGTTGGCCTAATATACGAGGAGGGAGAATTTCGACCAGTAGTCTTACTATCGACTTCAACTAGTTTTATTTCAAACATCAGATTTGACACAAAAACGTAGGCGCAGTTCAAGGACTACTTTGATATTATCACTGCCTATTTTCAAGATTTATACAGAATTCAACAGGAGTAAGGCAGCCAGACTGAAATGCGATTAGTTCGTTTATTTTCTTAAAAAAGAATATTTGAAATTTGTGCAAGATGAAAATGTCATAGCTTAATGCTTATTTTATTATTGCAGTATAAATGTCATTTCTGAATTAGCTGCTTAGTTGTTATCTCTACATCCTATGTTAATTTTGCAAATTTTCGATGTACCTAAATATAATAAAACAAAGTTTTAAATGAATATTTATGGTGACTTTCGTATTTAAAATTTATACTTCATCGATAAGATAAGAATATCGAATAAGGTTTGAAAAATTGCCATCTTCAAATTAGACAAGCTATTTTTATTATACTATTTTTATTATACTAATTATTTATAATTATATTAGCATAAGCTAATTGTCGCGTGCGCTTTCAATTATATACGTATTTATAGCATAAATAGTGAGAACAAACCATTATCTACACACTTATTAGTGTTTTGCATTATCTGATGTTTAACTGCATTCAAGGCGATAATACAGCAATCATTTTTTTGTGTGAGATATAGTAGATTACACCACTAGGTAGGAAATAGGGGCTCTCAAGGGAGCTCTCCAGGTTTGAGACAGTGGTACTTTCTTCCTCGCTAAACAAAAAAATTATACATTATTGTGGAGGAAACTTGGACAGCCCAGACTTCGTGTTTGTAAATTTATCCGAGTTCTGGTCCATCCATGTTGTGTTCTCCCGAGTAGGGTATACTATTTTTTTGCCTAGCGAGTACTAAAGTGCCACTGCCTCAAGCCAGCCCCAGGAGAGAAAGGGTACTTTCGGCCCACTAAGCAAAAAATGAATCTTATAACTTTCATCAGTGTTTTAAAATAGTATATTTCGATATTGGTGGGTAATTTAGCCTTTGAATGCATGGGATGTTTTTTGCCCGAGCGAAGCGAGTTCAACTTACCTTACAGTGTCGAATAATATTTTTATACTACAATAACCTAAAAATTATGTCAAACTTGCGATTTTTAGGCTAGAGTAGTATAAAGTAAATATATATCATCAAAACGCCCCACCAAAACTTTATTGTTGTCATATAAAATGAAAAATGGAAATAATTTCTTTTTATTAGAACTTAAAACATTACATAATTAGAATATACAAAAATGAAACAGATAGAACACTCACTTTTATCATAAAAAATACAAGGTCATTACTTTACATGAACCGTATTTTCAGAGTATAAATAAATGTGTTTGCTGGAGAATCAACGATTGCAGGTGCTTCTTTTTTAAAATATTTTCAAACTTCATATTTCAATAATGCCAACATATATCGCTCCGACTTCATACTTATATTATACTGTAATCAAAACAATAAATACAGTATTACAACGAAAAATAATCAACAAATATCAGACGTTTATAAGTTCTGACTGTATCTGCTGTAAGGTTTTGCCTTTCGTCTCGGGCATGACAAATATAATATACGGTAAAACAGTGATAGAGCAAATGGCATAAATGAGAAATACGTAAGCTTCTCCCATTCGATCCACCATTGGCTGGTAAGTTTTTGCCGCTGTAAATGCCGTGCTCGCTCCTACCAACCCAGCGATACAAGCGGCTATGCACTTTACGTTCGTAGGAAATATTTCACTCAACATTGCACTAGGAACTGGCAAAAGGCCTACGCAGTATGTAATCATAAACAAAAACATAGAACCCATTGGAATCCATTGTAGATTTGCCGTATCCACGTCCAGATCCATCATTATAAAGTAACTTGATAGTCCTAGCATTGCAATAGCGGTACCAATACCGGATATCATTAACAAAAATCTTCGACCGAACTTGTCAATGAATAGTATCGCTAGCCCTGTTGATAATGTACCACATATATTGACATAAATAACGAGATCTGATGGACGGAAGTAGGTAATGTTAGCTCGTGTAAGGATAATTTCCATGTAAAATAGGATGCTGTTTAATCCACCGATTTGCATAAATGCGTAGAGTGCCATAATCTGATATGTAGCGTTTCTAATGGAAGGTTTACGGAATTCTCGTAACTTATCCATAAAGCTTTCATCCTCACCGACAAACTTCTCAACAGCTGCGAATTCTTCATCAACGCCACGTCCAGCTCTGTACCAGTCGATAGACGACTTCGCTGCTTCTTTTTTCATTTTTCTCATAAGATGATGGGGAGTTTCAGGCAGGAAGAAGAACACCGCCATGAGGACGATGCACATACCTAAATAGACTAACGAAGCCCCCGACAAGCCAAGATTCGAGCTGCAGATGCTCGCAATGATTTGACCACATGGAGCACCACACATTGCCAATGATACCAGTGCACCTCGAATCTTGGGCATAGATACTTCGCCGATGTAGACGGCAAACGTGTTAAAGCCCATACCAAAGCCAAGGCCACCTGATAATCTCGCTATATAGAGCCAATTGACATTACGAGCTACACCTATGGTTAACCAACCTACTGCCAGAGGAATAGTGGTAATGAATATAGTTCTTTTGCTACCTATATAGTTTACAGCGATGGCACCTAGGATAGCACCAAACAGTCTGCCCATATTGACTAGAGCTGCAACCCAAGACGCTTGTACTGGAGTCAATGGTATTGCAGATTCTGGCATTGTAAGAATTGCCAAAGTTGGCGATGCCCAGCCGGCCAAACAACCAATTTGAATTATCAGGATCGTTACTGGAAAAATTAATGCGGATTATTGATTATGATCCAGAATATCAGTTTTGAAATTTCTTTTTCTATAAATTACTTGTTAAATCATATTATTTTCGTAATAAATAATAATAAAAATAACAAACGACTGGCCTCAATTTTGTCCAAATACTCGGGACTAAAAAATCGTTGTTGTTTGATTTAATTAATTTTGTAGCTTGTTATATTATTTTGCCTCGTGTGTGTTTTTGATTATAATAAATCTGTATTTCTAAAGAATGTTTCATATATCTAGTGACTGATTATTTTCAAAACTTTCTAATTTAAATCAATTTTTAATTTTAAAGAGCTTTACATATAATATACAAAAACAGTACCTCCAAATCCTGCGATCCATTGCGGATAGACAAACTTCCCTCTTGGTTCTGGGTCCATAGCGAGAACGACTGATAGATTCAAGTAATCAGAGAAAAATTATATATTAGATACTTTCAATGCAGTATAGAGTCTACATGCTTCGATAATAAGAT
>UELV01167551.1:0-16537 GCA_900490015.1 Megastigmus stigmatizans | reverse complement strand
CAAAAAATGCAATTGTAATAAGTATTATGTATGTTGCTTGATAACGAAAAATCAATTCGTATTTAGTAAGCCCAAATTTTTTTTTCTATTTTATTGTAGTTTCAACCGATTCCGAAACAAATGCGGAAAACGAATTCTAACCTCAAAAAATGCGATTCTTGAGAAGATTACTCAGTAATATAGAAAAATCTATTCATCCTAGGAATGCCAATAATTTGATCCTTTTTGCTAAAGTAGTTCTCGAGATATAAACGAAAAAGGACTTCTAACCTCAAAAAATATAGTTTTAATAAGTATACATATCGATCGATAAAAAAAAAGTGAATTCTCTTGTCAGAAACGTAAAACTTTTGTCCATACTAGCTCTAGATTTAACCGATTTCGAGATAAATGCGAGAAATCGATTCTAACCTCAAAAAATGAAATTCTTAAAAGGTTGACTTATAAATATCGAAATCTAAGTAATAATTTGTTGTTCAATTCACAACATTTGCATCTCACTTGCAACCTTCCAAAGTGCACGCATGCACTTCAACGTTAATGCGCTTTTACAGTAAATTTTAGGCTTTTCTTCACTTTAATGAATAGAGCAATTTACTACTATTAAATAGAGTTAATTTGTTACTCTATAAAATTCACAATTTTCGCTAATAAACATACTGTGCAAAAGTACTTTAGTTCGAAATTATTTAGCGTATAGTGGTGTTCTATATAATAGGTTATTTTGCCATAATGATATTTTTGTAAAGCTAAACTGCAAATCTAATATCAGATTCATAATCAGTTATGATCAATAACTTCTGGATAGATTTTTCTATTCAAAAATCCTTCATAATTAAAGTCAGTTGAAAATTGAATTGGTTATTCGACAATAACGTGGCGCTAACATACACAAAAGTGTGAATTGATCATTTTAATCTTTGGATAGACCCACAAAAGTGTGAATTCAATAATTTAATCTTTTGAAAAGGAAGCCACAACGTTACACTTTTGCAAAGTGTAAAATGTCTTATTTAATCTTTTATCAAAGTGTAAATTAATGTAATTAATCTTTACCAAAAGTGTGAAAAATTGTCGTAGTACTGAAAAGTGTAAAACTTACATTTTAATCTTTTGTAAAGTGTGAATATAAGAAACTAATTTTTATGAAGTGTGAATATACGAAATTAATCTCTATAAAGTGTGAAACCTATCAATTAATCTTTGTAAAGATTAAAATGTGTGTTTTACACTGTAGAAAGTGTGAAATAAATTTTTTTACACTTTTTACTTCCATTTTTCACACTTTTAGGTTTAGAGTGTAGGCAAGCAATTAAATAAAAAATCAAAGTCAAACAGTATAAAAATTAATTAGTGAATTAGCACCTTTTCGAAAATAGTGCCTTGGGCAAATCACTGGAGGGATCCATAATATTTAGTAGCTGATACAAAAAAATGTGTTTGTCACACTTCGAGGCTGTATCCCTTCTGACCAGTTGGCACAGCAGTGATCCAATAATATATTGTAGGTACCTGTGAAATAAAATTCAGACTACCTTTACAAGAATGTTTGAGTTGCATTGAAATAAGGAACCTTTTCCCCAGGTAGTATTACATTAATTACCTAGTAAGCCTGATACTCAAGAGAAGGTTGGACTGACTATGATTTAAATTTGACTTTGAGACAGCATTTGATTTAAACAATGATAACTTATAGCTGTGCCATGGAGGATATGTACATTTTACTAAGAACTTGGAAATGCCCAAGCCAGTTTGGCTTGTTGCTAGTACTCAGGTGGCTTATGTACCCAAAATCCAGCTTTTACAATATTTATCTCTTCCCACGCTGTTCTTTACATTTTGTGGAACCAAGACTTGAGTTAAGCTTATGTACCCAAAATCCAGCTTTTACAATATTTATCTCTTCCTACGCTGTTCTTTACATTTTGTGCAACCAAGACTTGAGTTAAGCTTGTTCATTGCAGAAAGCTAAGAAATAAGATTTTTAAACTGATTAGGTTTTTTAATTGATACTTTCAAAGTTTTAGAATTTTCTATCATTCTTATAAAAATTTAATATCTATAGAAAATAAATAAAAGTTGTTTATTTTAATAAATATATCAGCTGCAAGAAAATTTCAGGAACCAGTAACCAAGAATAAAGAGTTTATAAAATTTTAAATATGTATTAAATATAAAATTGTATAATTTTTTTTAACGATATTCTATTATTGCTTTTAGTTCATGCGAAAACAGATTCCACTGGAGTTGTTTTTGTTAAGAAATTATATCATTATTAATCTAAATTATTAATTTTATTTATTATAAGCAATAGTATTAAGCTAAGTACCAGAAATGTTTGTAGATTACAAGAATAACGATGAATTTTTTCTAGCTAATAAAGTTCCTTAAGAAAACTGTTGAGGCTGCTTTTTGATTTTGGTACTTTATTGTCGTTTAAAATATTATTTAATTTAGTTAAATTCATTTTCCTGACTTTTTGAAACGGTGTAACTTCCTTCTTTTTTGATGTTTTGACTTTTATTGTAGTAGGTGTTGATTGTAATAATATTGTTTTCTTTTCTTCATTTGTATCAGGTGATGCAACATGTGATATGTTCAGTCCAGCTGTTTTATCTCTGACCTTTTTTTTCTTTTTCTTTTTTGAAATTGAAGTATCGATTGCAGAACATTCTTGTTTTTGTATCTTGGGTCTGTTTGGCTTAGAACAAGATATTTCATTATTTTTTAAACATACTGAACATTTGATAACTATTTTATTCATTTTATTTTTTAAGCTCTTTTTCACTAATGTTGCTTGAAATCTTGACTTTTTACTATCTGCTGAACAAGATTTAATCATTTGCTGAATAGATTTTGAAGGATTTTTACCAGGAATAATTCTAGCTCGAAATTCATTCTTTGACCAGAATGAACCACAATGAGAACACATAACTGTGGGTCCAAAAATCTGTTTTGGTAACTCTATATCATTGGACATTTGTCTACAACGTTGCCTAAAAGTAAATATAATTGTTTTTTATTAATTATAAAAGAAATCATGTGTCAAAAAATTATTAGCAACAGTAAAAATGTAATCACTCACACATAATACATTCTGCATTGATTTCCTGCTTCTCCATTCAGTTTGGTTAAGTATTTTGTGATTTTGTGCCAATGTTTTATTTTCTCCATCGTTATTTATTAATAACAATACACAATACAAATATTTTTAATCGATAACCCTATCAAATTAAGATATAAATATTATTTATGTTCAATATACTTAAAATATAACCTTTAATGAACTTCAATTTATTTCACAACTTAAGTAAATAAATTTTAAATATTTTATACCTAAGTCTTATGTCAATAAACAATATCCATGATTGCATTTTTTATATTTTAATCCACAAACTATTATATCATTTTTAAATTCAGTTATAGGTATAAACGCACATGGCGATTGAGAATAACGTATCAACTTTGAACGTGCTGACGTTAGAACTGTTAGGAATATATATATATATCCGACGTATCCGTATTCCGTGTATAGTATTATACACGGTACACGGTATAGTATTATATGCATTATTATAGTATCGTGCAATCAGCATTGCGTATGCGCCATGCGATATTCACTGTAACTGTCGCGAGTCCTACACTCCTACCGTTACCATTAAACTGTTTTATCGACCGGATCCTGTATAATGTTATGGTACACTTCGTATATTCTGCTTGTTCCGAAAAAATTCACTCATTCCGAAACGAAGAATTTTTGAAGTTGTAATTGAAATATTTACTAGAAACTTTACCAGATGATATAGATAATTCATAAATCATAGACGAAGTGCACCTGTATTTGGGATTTGTATAATTGAACGTATTTTTTAATTAAGAGGATGCCCGAGGCGCCTGTTTTTTTGTATTTTTGGCGCAAACACAATGGCATGTGATTCAAGCTGCGAGGTTTTCCGAATTAACAAACAACTTTGCAGCTTTTCAAACGATGGTAGATTTTTAGCTTTGGCTTATCAAACTAACCTGTTTATCAGAAACACAGGAACTTTCGATAATTACTTAACATTCGTTTTTCCTGAGGTTATTGAGGTTAGTTTAGAGCTTTACGAGTTAATTTTTTCAGTAAATCTAATTAAATGGTGTTATTTTTATTTTTAAATGAATTGTAAGTAAGCAACATTAAATAATATTTTCAACTTATTATTGAAATAATAAATATACACATTTTATGAATAAAATAAGTTGTTTTAACGATTAAATGCATTTGATAATTTTTATTGTATATAATTAAACGTTATTTTAGGAAATTGAATGGTCACCAGACAGTGAATGTATAGTATGTTGTAATATTAAGAAGGCTATTGTTCAGATATTTTCTGTATGCTACACAGAATGGAAGTTTAAATTAATTGAAGGAAGTGCTGGTCTTAGCAATGTTATGTGGACTCCAGATAGCAGACATATTATTACTGTTGCTGATTTAAAAGTAAAAATACTATTTTATCTTTGTTATTAATCACATTTTCTTTAAATTGAATAATTTATATTGAATATTAGTTATAAAGTTGAATTTATCATTCCTTTAAAATTGTAACCAAGGAAAAAAGGCTCAATTTATCATCTTGGAACATAATTTTTCAATAAACAATTTATTTATTAAGTTGCGGGCAAGTTAAATTATACCCTCCTATTCAAAGTTAATTAAAAATTTTTTATGCTACATCAATATCTAACAATTTTATATTTTTATCTAGATATTAGATTTATAACCAATAATAAAATAGTTATCAAATATTATCTCTTTTTGTTATTATTATTATCTGAAATTGAGTAAAATATTTATGTCTTTTTTGTAGGTAGAGTTATCTGTTTGGTCCTTAATTGATCAAAGTGTTACTCGTATTCAAAATTTAAAATCAAGCGCTATTAAAGGTATAGAGTTTAGTCCAGATGGAAAACGCTTAGCTGTTATAGTCAGTGATAATGGAGAGGATAATGTAGATATATATAAAACAAAAGACTGGAAATTAAGTAGAGTAAGTATGTTTTGAGATAAATTAAAAATTTTGTATTTTCAATTTTATATCATAAAACATTTATAAAAATTGTATTGTGTTTATAAAAGAATCTAGAATTGCTTAGTTGCATAGTATAAGATTCAATCCAACAATATATCATGTATCTTTACTATGCTATCAGAACCACAGCTAGCTAATTGTATAACATTGTTTTTTTGAGTTTTATGCTTTGGACGAAAAGCAAGTCTTGTTACAGTTAAATGATGTGCACTTGATGAATGTAAAAATACAAGTTGCATCCATTCATAAGACTCTTTATTATCAGATTGTAGAATTTTTCTAATGTCTACACATCCACTATCATATCCTATAGCTAATATGTAAACAAACTTATCTTGATCATCAACAGGTGCAAATGCAAGAGCTGTTATAGAAGTATCATTCCTGTGCATATCAGTGATGGGTGATATTTGTTCATTAATATAAACATTGTTATCCCAAATTCCAATTTTGCCATCTCTAGAACCAGTTGCAAAATATTTTGAGTCATTAGTCCATGCACAACACCAAATAATACGTGTGTGAAGACTATCCTTCTTGGGACTAGTAACTAATAGTTCATATTTATTATTTTTATGAGCAAACAAAGACCATCTTCTGTCTCTTGATACAGATAGGAGGTATTTATCGTTAGGGGAAAATGCTAGTTGCGTGACTGTCAATTGATGAGCAAATAATTGTTGCGTGTGAGACCAAGTTTTCGTATCCCATAAAATAATTACTGCGTGATCTGGTGAAGTAGCTTTTGATGAAGTGGCAACTAAGGTTCCATCATGCCTTGCTGCCATTGAATAAATTTCGTACCCATGTCCATAAAGTTTTTGTAACTCTGGCCAAAGAGTATGTCGAACTAGATCTTCTTCAAGGGGAGGTTCATCATAATTTATATCTTTAGAGAAATTTTCTGTAGTTTCGTTTTGTGATTTTTCATTATAAAATTCTTTATCCAAAACAGCTTTATTAGTTAAACCTAGAGAAGGAACAGATGCTCCTTCAGCCATAGCATTAATGTCAAAGTCACTCACATCCTCTGTTATTCTTTGTAAATAGTTTTTAAAAGGCAATGGGGCTGTGAAAATTCGTACAACTTTTTCTTCAGCACCTGAAGCAAACATATAAGGTGTCAAAATGGCTAAACAAGACATTCCATAACCATGTACTTGTGGTCGTCCAATTTCATGCCAAGATTCTTCACCATTTTCCTGTGGCCATGGTGCATGAACTCTTGTTGTCTGATCAGTACTTGCTGTTATTAAAAACCTGAAAACATAAAAAAACCTTTGAGTTTGTTTCTCTAACAAAAAAGTAAAACTATAGTTCATTTTCCTACCTTCCTTTAGGATCCCAACAAAGATCTACCACACCATCGAAATGTCCACTTGGAGCGGTCCTTGGTACCCAATTTTTAGTTTTTTCATGGTACTTCCACATGTGAAATGATCCGTGATAACCATGAGTCAAAATACTTTTGCCATTGGGACCAAACTTGCATCCGTAAAATCCGACTGAATTTCCACCAACTTCTCCAACTCTGACAGATTCAGACCAAATACCAGCACTACCACTGGGTTTCCAAATGACTGCAGTTTTATCCAAGGAACATGAAAGTAACTCCATTGGCTGGGAACGTTTATTATTTATCTCTATTGGAGGATGCCAGTGAACTTCATAGATCCAAGCATCATGACCACAAAGAATACTTTCTAAAACTATGTCATACTCTTCATCATGCATAAAAAAGTTCTGTTTTTTTGGTTTCAATTTGCTGTTCTCTAAGCTTTCTCTATCATCATTTATACTATGCGAGATATTCCATAAACGTATTGTATTATCTTGTGAACCAGTAGCTATAAACAATTCTTCGGAATCAGTAAAAATATAATCAATACATGTTACCCAATCTTCGTGGCCAAGTAAAGTTTGCACTTTAATGAAGTCTCCAATTTTCCTAAAAACAATATAATATCACATTCTGAAAAGATTTAAATTAAGTGCTTTATATTGTTATAATAAGAGAACAATAATTGCTTATACATTTGAATTTAGATAGTCAATTTTTTGAACTCATAATAGTTTATATTACCTTATTATTTTTAATTTATGAGAAAAGTTCATCTTAAAGATAAAATTTAAATAATTCTTCTATGTTAAATTTAAATTTCTAAATTTAAAGATTCCTTTTCATCAGAGTAATATATTTTTAAAAATAGAAGTATAATTGATAGATTTATAAAGTAACTTTGACAAAAGTTGTAAAATCTTTGTATTATTTAAATTTTTGCCATTAAAATTTTGTACCTACTTTTGGTTTGCATCATTGATTGCATTAGATGTTGTTGCATACAAAAGGATACTTGAGTCTTCCATAGCAAGTATCAAAAGTGGATTTGGAGATTCATTACATTTACTTGGCAAAAGGGCTAATCGTGCTTCAATAGGTAATCTTTTAGAAAAATTTAATATTTGTGTAGGTTCAATTTCTTGATCACCGACTCTTAACCAGAATCTAAAATCTCCTTCAGTAGAACCAGTGCAGATTAATAAGTCAGATGGATTATTAGAAAAATAAATAGCATCACATATATTCGTAGGTTCATTGATTCGAAGTATGTCAGAAGCTTTGAAAGAACCTGTTGCTATATCAGTAACATTCCAAATGATTGCAGTACCATCAGAAGAGGCAGACACGAATTCGGTTTCTGGGTTAGGGAACTTAGGTCTAATCCAACGAACAACATTTATTCGATCAGTATGTACATGAAGTGTTGATAAAACTGAACCAGATTTATTTGCTTTTGGATCATATATTGCAATTGCGTGATTGGCAGCATAACATATTAGATTATTCTGTCCCCAATCTGCCGTGTGAGGCACTCGATTACAAGCACAACTAATATAACTTGTCTTTATCATTTTATTTAAATTTGTATATTAATTTTTTGACCCGAATCTAACCTAAAAGCCGTTGACAATCCAAATACAATCCGGCGGCCTTACACAATCATGTAAATCATATGATCATAATTCTTATTTTATTCTTCCGTACTTAAGAGTGCTCCTCAAGAAATCCGGAAGTCAAATTCAACTGCAGCGCTGCAAACTAAAATTATCAAAAAATTTTTGTACTGATTCGTGCACCACCTCGTGGACTTAGGAATAAGTAGATTGGCTATTCCTTTTTATCGACCGATCAGGATCGTAGCACGTCGGCCGGGGACCCCGCCCCGGTGCACATGCTAACATTTTTTATGGTGGGGAGCGCGCTCTCGCCCACACTCTAAACCCCAAAGTAGAAAAATTGACGCAAAAAAGAAGGAATTGACAGATTCCTACTTTAGCAAAGTAGGAATTGAGAGACTCCTACTTTAGAGCAGTAGAAAAAGTCATCCCGATACTTGCAAAGTAGAAATAATAATATTTCTACTTTAGTAAAGTAGAAAATATAATGCCGGTACATGAAAAGTAGAAATAATAATATTTCTACTTTAGTGAAGTAGAAAATATAATGCCGATATTTGAAAAGTAGAAATAATGATATTCTACTTTAAAAAAGTAGAAAGTGCAATATTCCTACTTTAGTAAAGTAGAAAATATAATCCCGATATTTGAAAAGTTTTTAGTTGAAAAAAAGCCTTGAAAAAATTTTAAAAATGTCATATCCGACGAATTTTGAGCTGTTCTTTCGAATTGTGATACCAATTTTTTGTTAAAATACTCCTGCAAAAAAATTAAGGCAAGTTTTTCACGAAAAAAGTTAAATTTTGGAAATTTTCAACTTTATTAATTTTTTTCATAAGGAAAATGCAATGACAATAATTCACAATACTGCAAAAAAATGCAATCGATGTTCAAATATTACGAGAAAATTTTTTTCAGGATTCTAAAATATTAATTAATAAATGTACAATAAAAATATCAAAAGATTTTATTGAAAGAAAGAAATATTATTTCAAAAAATAAACATATTTATTTGGTCGAAATAAATGTCTATTATTGCGGTAATTAATATGATTTTTATGTATTATTATGAATTTGAATTATAAAGAAAGCTATTATATATATATTTATTTAAACTAATTTTACGGCATTAAGGTCGAAAAGCGAGTACGAGTTTTAGTCTATACCCTTCAGTATAATTACGATTGGTCGTGTGGACTAAGGTGTTATTTTTACGACGGTATAACTTTTTGCAGGGCTTCGGTTCAAATCTCAACGAAGTCAAATCTTTTTTTTCATTTTAATAGTTGAATATCGTCAGGAATACCATATTTCTTTATATTTAACATTAGAGCTGCAGCAAAATAAATTAATTCAAATAGTAAAATAGTTTGTATTGGTGTATTAATCAATATTATTAACATAAAAAATTATTTAATAGATTTGTAAGAATTTACATTTTGCAGTTTATACTTTGTTATAAACAATGTGTATAGAATAAATTATTGTAATTGGGTTAACTGAAGAAAGTATGTATTTTATCCTCATACATAATTCTACCTTTTGCAAATGTGACTCTAGGGCATAAATTTTTTTCTCTCGAGTTGAACATTTTAACGTCACAAAATGATTCTCTGTTTTTCATATTTTATATTCAATTAGATAATAACAAATGTATACGGTACTGCTTTACTGTACAATATTTCAGAATTTTTTCGCGACATCTAGCGACTACGTCATCTACTAAAAATACCGGACTGTTTTATCGACAACAACAGAAATATTCTCCTGACTACTGCTATACGGCTTTTCAATTTTACTTACAGGATCATTTTCGATAGAATGAACCTAAAAATCTGAAATAAATTTTAATGGGTTCGCTAATAAATTGTGCATGTGCCGAATCTTCATTTCAAGGTATACTGTGTTGTTATTTATCAGAATAAATATGTTTCTCCATGCAAAGCTCTTGGCTGTACGATGAGTGGAGCAGACGACATTCAAGCTCTGATTTTGTATATTTTTTTCACCTGCTTAGAATAATCTTTTGACTTATTTGAAGGTTTCGGCACATACAGAAACGTTCAAACTTTCTTTTAAAAATAGTTTCAGCACCGTAAAACATTAAATGACGATGTGATCCTGTAAGTAAATTTGATTCCGGTCTGGTAGTGCAAAACCCGCCACGGAGGGCATTCAAATTGCAGTGAGGAGCACTCTTAAAAACTCCTTCCATTTGCAAATACAATTATATTTGTATGATCTTTATAAGTTGCCGATAAGTAACAATAAAGTGTTTCAAAATTAAAAATCTACTTTGGTGCCATCTGGATGAATGAACTATATATAATACCTATACCAAAGCTCTTTTAAAACTTCATCTTCATACATTTAGTGATAAGACTGCAGGTTCTGTCAGTGCTCTATTCTTGATCATTTCAGTCGCTTTATATTTTTAATATAAAAATATAAGTATTACATTAAAAATTTACTTTTTAATATATTTATTTATTGTGTAAAATAGAACTGCTAGTGTCTACGAAAGCTAAAACAAAACAGTTGGTATTCCTTCAACAATTTGGTAACCTTACCAAAAATTTGTAATTAAAACCGATTGAATTCGATAGGTACCGTTCGATAAGGGTGCATATCTGCATTTACAAATTCTGATCAGCTAAGGCTTTTAATAATTAAGTATTTTACCATTAAAATTAAAAAATATGATATATATCAAAAGTCATGGGAATGGGGAGGTGAGCTGTGTTCGAGACATTAACAAAATAAGTTGTAAAATTAGTAAGTAGTAAACTTAGGTACTTTTTTAGATTTTGCTCAAATACTCTTAAATTGTTGATTTTATCAAAAAAGACCACTACGAAAGTTGTTCGCAATTAATCTTGAAACACTGATTCTGATTTATGTTTTATTTAAATTGTTTTCGCAACTTTTTCCGCTCGGAAATTTGTTTAAACGTAAAGAATAATGTTCGGTGGAGAGTTAAAGAAAAGTTCCCGGCGACTCGGCGCGGATGGTTTTCGGCTGCTATCGCCGACGGCCGAGCCGCCGGGAAAGTAGAGGGGATGGCTTAGCGCGGGCCGGTCGGTCATCGTCACTTTGACAGTGAGTTAGTATGTGTAGTTCGAAAGGTCGAGGAGCGTGAAACCGCGATTGCGAGCGCGTTGGGGTCTTGAAATATTAACGCTTTAATAGCTGATTTTGTAGTCTCTGCTGAGATATATTGGGACTTAAATCGTATCGTCATTACGTCGATACAACGAGGCGTTTCCACTGATGGGGTGCCTTAGAAAGTGAGTTACTCCGGTGCGAGAAGAGGATCCGGTTTGGCCGTAGAGCCCACTCTCTGTCGAGGAGTAGCTCTAAATCGATGGTTTCTCCTCGTGGGACACTCGATTATTGAAAGAGCCCTAGTCTGCCCGCCTCAAGGCATGACATTTCAATTGACTCCTTAGTCATTATAAAAAGAGCCCTCTAAAGATTATTAACGAAAGAGCCTAAAAATTAAGGTATCGCGGTGCACCGGCGTCCGTCGAATTTCGCACGTTGCGAATCATCAATGTAATCAATTTGTTTTACAATCTTGTATTTGTCTGGAGGTTTTTATGCCTTAGGGCTTTTCCTCCGAGCAAATAAAAGCCTTGTGCCCCCGATTTGCTCAAATCAGTGTTTCATTTATATAAATCCCTTCCGTGATAGCGATAACCCCGAAAAAGAAAATAGACGAATCATTTAAAATCAAGTATCCAGTGGGCTAGTCCGTCAAGGCCTGACCTGCATAGAAACAAATAATGAACGAAAATTGCCGCCGCACCGATTCCCGTATTATATTAGGCCCGGTAAGGTGAATAAATAAAACTATGAGGATTATTGTTTCATTGCAATAGCGACAGTCGCTCTTTTCATTGAAAAAAATTAGACTAAAGTAGTGTGCCAAATTTCAAGTTGAAATCGTAACTGGATCGTCTGTTTTTCCGATCTAATATTGGTCAGGTGACGTTTTTTAATTTTATGATTTTTTAAGAACAATTACTGTGCTGATTAATAAAAGTTACCCGCCTGAAAAACCAGCTCTCCCAGGTGGAATCCATGTTGATCTGGGTAAATTCCACGTGGATGCACATGGATATTTTAAGCAGGGTACATAGTGCGAAATTTGAAAAATTAAATAAAAAAAAAAGTTGGATCCAGCTGGGTTTTCCTGGATTTCCTTGGATTTTATATCTGGAAACTGGATAATTAAGCTTTAATATTCCTATTTTTAACTTTTTCTAATTTAATGAAAATATTAAAGCTCAGTTTAGGCGTGTTACCATCCGAACGGTGTCACCAAATATGGGCACCCAAACTACGCACTTCATATTTTTGACATTTCAAATATCTACGACTTGGAAATATCCATTTGGATCAGTACTGGATATCCAGCTCTAAAATTCAGGAAAGTCCAGGAAAATTCAACGGGATCCAGCTCAATATCCAGCTGGAGTTTTACAACAGGGTAGAGAAAAGATGTCCCTGGGTGGGAAGAATAAGGTGCTGACTCGGCGGAGCGCGTGAAAAGATACCAACTTGGAGGAGTGCGTAAAAAGGTACTAACAAATAGGAGTGAGTGAAAAGGTACCAGCTCAGCTGAGCACGTAAAAAGCTGACAATTCGCGCACTCTTTTTTTTCATTGACACTTGAATCGAGAACCGCTGCAGAGTTTAACAAAATCTGTTTCTGGGTTGTTTTGAGATCTAATAAGAGACTCATATATGACTTTATATAGCTATTTATATTCAATAAACAAATTAGACTTTTTTAAACTTTGCAGCGGTTCTCGATTTAAATGTCACCTTTGAATAGTCACTTTTTTAATGGTCACCTTTTTACGAAGCTGAGCTGATATCTTTTGACTCGCACCGCTGAGTTAGCACCTTATTCTTTTCACAATATGTAAAAGGCCCTTTTCAGGTATCACTAAAGCTTTTCAGATAATACTAAAGAGCCCTTGATACACAATTTAAATACATAGCTTTGTAAAGACAATTATTTTTCATCTTTATGCTTTTTTACGAGTAAGAATAGTGTACTAGGTAAAAAAATCAATTTCAATAAATGACGTATTTATGCTTTAGAAATTAATTTGTGAGGGACTGAATTCCATTGACGGTATTTGTTGGTCTCCAAATAGTGAAATTATGAGTATATGGTGTGCAGTTAGCGGATTAGCAAAAATGATAATTTATTCGAATATCACTGAAAGTTACGAAGGGATTTTCCATCCATGTGATAATAAAAGTGTTATGCCTTCCAAAGAAAAATTATTGAGAAATGAGTTTGATGAAAAACTAAGAGGATTAGAAATCGTTAAGTGGATGCCCAGTGGACAATTATTAGCAGTATCAGGGCACAATGAGATGGTAATAATAAATGATACATTTATACTGTGAATATTTGAAATTTCATAAAGATTCTTTTTCGGCGGTGAATTTAAAGCTTGAATCTCTGCGTACAGGTTGTTTTGTTGAATTGTCTAAGTTGGAACCCTCTTTTACAATTACGATTAGAACCCGTAATCAAAGGGGAAAACTATCTAATCAGGGTTTTTAAAGAATGTATAATCAAAGAGGCAAGAGACTCTAATAGGATAGGCGACAGATCGGCAACTACTCCAAGCGGCCGACATATTTGTAAGTAGACAAAAAAAATTAGTATATCAGTTTTGCAATACAAAAATATAAATTACATGAGAATTAATATTTTACAGTAGAAGAAGTATGCAGTCGGCCAGTTAACATACCTATCATTAAAAATGAAACTCTTTTTGGCGCAGACCCATCGACAATTACGATGCATGTGATAGATATTATGGAGTTCAGTAGTTGTGGTCAATATTTGTCTATAAGACACCGAATTTATCCTGAAACTATATGGATATGGGATATCAGGACAAATAGTATCGATATTCTTGTACTGCAGAATACAATTTCTGGTACATATATGTTAAATATATACATGTATATATTTTTCTTTATCGAAGTATATAATTAGTCAAATACTAATTTCTTTGATTATAGCGATAAGATGGGATCCGAACCAGCCTCGATTACTGGTATTCACAGAAAGTGCTTACATGTTCGAGTGGACTCCAAACGAAGTATCGTGCTTAAATACACCTCGAGGACTGACGGTACTGGATGCGCAGTGGCATCCTTCGAGTGATGTCGTTGCGCTTTGTGGCTATAACCGTGTCATTATTTATCGTTCTAATGATAAGAATTAAAAATAAACATTACGAAAACTGTAGTGATTAAGGAGTATTATGATCTTATAATGAATGTACAAAATAAACAACAGCGTATAATATCAAGGCGCGCATCAACACGCCACAGTTCATATATATGTCTTTTTGACACAGATCTATTTAATATAATGTTTCTATTTAGGTTTAATATTATATATCATCTTACATTATACTGGTTGAAATGCAGTTTTCATACTCAAGGCTATAATATTATTTTTTGTTCTCTTATTAACAAACGAATTGTTAATAAGAGTGAAACTTGAGAATCAGTTAATTTCTATCAGTAGCACTAAAATTCTCATATACAGGGCTTTTTCATACAGATCTACTTAATATAATGTTTATTTGGTTTTAATGTTATACATCTTTTTATTCTGTACTGGACGAAATGCAGTTTCCATATCCATAGCAAAACTAGATGCTTTTAGTGGCAAAATAATGGTTATAAATAAAACTTCTGGATCAGGTATTTTCTATTGATAGGTCCAAAATTCATATATAAAATTTTTTGACGCAGATCTACATAATATAATGTTTCTATTTAGGTTTAACATCACATATCAGTGTATTATATGCTAGATGAAATGCAGTTTTCATACCCATGGCTAAAATGGATGCTTTTTATGAAAGAATTTGAATAATTAAATTTGAGGAGTATTTACTTTCTGTCACTAACTCTGAAATTCACGTATAAGCCTTTTTGACACAGATTTACTTAAAATCATGTTTCTGTTTGAGTTTAATATTACATGTTTTCTTATTCTTCACTGGTCACAATATAGTATTCATACCCATGGCTAAAATAGATGTTTTATGTAAAAAAATAATTATTAATAAGAATGAAACTTCAGGATCAACCATTATCTATCGGTAGCTCTAAAATTCACAAATGAGCCTTTTTGACAAATGACTTCGAATAAATCTGTGTCCAGAACGTTTTTATCTCCATTTAAAAAAAGTAAAGTACTGACTTTTGCAATAACTTTTATGCCCTTTCTACTTTTGTAACCTAAAGTTATGGCGATTTAAAAAAAAAAAATTTAATTTTTCAATTTCAGGAGGCTGCCCCGACTTCTCACAAAATTCATGATAATAGACATGTATAATTTGAAAGGGGTTACCGACTTAAAATTCAAGAAAAAAGAAATTGAAAAATTTACATATGCCGTAAGTTGAAGCTCTTTATGGACACGGTTTATTTAGATACATTATTTACATTTATCTTACATATCAAACATGAGATACTTTTAGAAAACTAGAGGTACATATTAAAGGTTGCAAAGAATTTGAATGTATAAAAAAATCTCTATGTTCACTGTTTTCACTGTTTTCAAAAGCCATTTTAATTCCATCTCAAAATAAACTAAGGCTATATTAACTTATCTGTTAATATAATTTGGTAGGCTTGTGACGAAGTAGTTACATTGAATTAATTTACAGTCATAATTTTTGAATGATAGGTTTTGAATATTTTAAATAATGTGTAAATAAATTTACTAAAATTGGAAATTACGAAATCAGCCAAATTATGTTGATGAAATATTTTTCTATTGAAGGAGGATCTATAGTTACTACGCTAGTTAAAATGTGAAAAAGAGAGAGCAAGACGTGCGGTCACTACTCTAATTCTGTGCAGTTTAAAATTGCCGTTACTCAAAAATTTGACGATGAAAATGTGCAAAAAAATTTATCAACATTCTTGAATCTATGTACAAACATGTACTATTATTTAAATAACTTCAAAGTACCTAATATTTTTTTATTTCGATTACCGAATATCTGCAGGCTGGGGTAGCAACCCAGTAAACACTAAGATTTCTCTAAGTTATCTTTAAGAAGTCTTTAAAAAGAAAAATATATTATATATGTCAGAAATTCTGAAATGATAGCTTTAAGAAATCTTTTAGAATTCTAATGTCCAATTTAAATCATTGTTACTTTACTAGAAACATTCAAACCCGTTCCTGATTTATAAATTTATCTTATATCCAACTATCAGCGCTTGCCTTCTACTTATCTTATTATATGTAACTATCCTGCAAGCCACACCCACCGAGCAAAGGAGGATCTACAGCGCCACCGAGAATTTGCCAGTGACATCGCATTCAATCTTCTCTCTCGATTCAAATCAAAGTAAGCTATGCGCCCTGCGTATTTTTTTTTTTTTTTTTTTTTTTTATGGTGGTTGAAAAGGGAAAAATCGCTTCGCGACCGTAGACA
>UELV01167539.1:0-28231 GCA_900490015.1 Megastigmus stigmatizans | reverse complement strand
TCTCTCTCTCTCTCTCTCTCTCTTTCTTGCTGTTCGACGATTGCGTTATCTGTGCTAACTGCTTAATTGTCTCATGCTTGGGTTTCTAACAGTGATGGGAGATTTTTCACCGTGAACAGTTGCTTTTGGGAATTCGTAGCCAAGGTCAGTTGTGAGATTTAAAGTGGATGCGCTGAATTACTTCGTAAGTATGTAGATACAATCGATCATTGAAATATGCTACATACTTTGCCCTAAGAACTAAATGTTTCAATTCCAATATGAGCAAGCATTGAGTCATAATCATAGAATATTTCATAGCACCGTTTAAGCATTAAAACAATTGAACTACGTCCAAGTTTAACATGCTTGCAGTCACTTATGAGAAAGCCACAAAAGATCATTTAGGATCTGCAATAACGTACAGAATTTAGTGTTTTCTTTACAAATTCAAATTACTATCTTTTTCATATTCAAGAATTTTATTAATACCAAGTAAAATGATTTGCCCAAGAATATTAGCAACAGTTTTGTCTTTTCAATCATATTCGTGGTACGCAGGTGCCAAAAAATGCCTTTCAAGTCTCACGCAACGAAGATTTCACGCAATTATCACCATGCATTCAATAGTTTTCAAAGAATTCACTTGTTATAGCTGTGCTAACAAAAAAAAATTGTAGAGCTATGAAAATCACTGCGCTGCAAAGCTATTCAAAAACATTTACTTTTCCATCGGTGTATTATATCGCATAGCGATCGTATTACACCGTCGCTATACCATCGTCAGTCTCTCTTTCGACGAACTATAAGGATATCAATTACACCCAAGCAGCAGCAACTATCCGTCGATCATTCTCTTGTGCATTTTTGACTCTCTCCGTGTTGCAACTATGCAACTCGTAGAAAAGCCTCGTCCACTACGACAGCTCGTAATTACAAAACAGAGCGGACGCGCAGAAAACAGCACGGCAGTGGCCTACTGAGCGAGACTGCACACTTAAAAGACACGTACATATATACACTAAACAAAACGCGCGTATACAGAAGGAAACAATCAGGTGTCGTGTGTCTATCGCGCGCTGCACCTCGCCACACTTGTCCGTCTGCACTTGTGCGCTTTATATCCTTTGCATCGTGCAGTACATCATGCAGTCGCGGGTGTACGCGCGTAAGCAATGACTGCGCGCGCAGCTGATCCTTTTAATCGTTGATGTCTGGCTGCTTATGGATGTGTGAGTTGAAGTCATTGCTGGCGTGCGTAAAGTATCGCTGAAAGGGAGCACTTGCTATAATGTCGATGCTTTTTAACTTTTTGCTCGAGTTTTATGCTGGGGGGTTAGTCGGAGTACTAAAAGTGCACTTTTACCATAACGTTTGAGTATCGAAGTTTGTTTAAAACTTCTTTAATGGACCGCTGAGTAAGTTTGTAATTATGCGAGTTTCTTCAACATTATGAGCAACGAAACCTTTTGTTGTAAGGTAAACGTACTGGTACCCAAATCTTTAATACCCGGTACCCGAACAACCTTTCCATACATTATATTTTTTAACTATAAATTTTAACGGTAAATAAACTGTAGAAGTCTTAGATTAAAATATTATTTTATTGTTAACTAGCTAAAGTGTTGCAATAAATATAAGTTGTCAAGAGTTATTAACGATTTTGTTGGGATAAAGGATCGCGCTCGTATACTAGGACGTTTCACCTTATATATATAAAATATTCCATCCTTGTTGAGGTAGTTCTTTTCTGGATACATCAATTAAGTACGATAAATTTTCTACTTCACTAACATATAGTACTGCATTTTGACAACAATGTGAAATTTATTGACTCAAAATATTGACATAAGCTTAATACAAAGGGTTAAATATGTAAGATATATACCTTAATATTTTTTATTGTTAGTGTAAAGTTGCCAAGTCTATTTAATGTGTTTCTTAATCCTTTTAAAAATGTTTGTAAATCCACAACTTTAAGTGCATATTAACTTTAGTTTTAAATAGTAAACAATCCTTGAATTAAAATACATGTTTAAACTGTTTATCAATAAACTTTGCTCGAACCATTTTCAAAATACTCTTAATTTGTTGTTTATAAAAAATTTTAAATTATATTATCTCAATAATTTTACTATGTGGATAATCTTGAAATTTAAGCAACATATTTTACCAAGGTCAATATTAATTTTGATTTGAACAAACATTTTAACTTTAACAAGAGTTGCATCCATAAAAACACATGATTCTTGATGTTCGAACCTCTACTACATCCCAATGAACGACCAATTTCTCATTCCAATCAATCGTTTCGTTCGAATTCGCCAAAGAAGAGCCATTTTCGTCGAACCACCACATCACCGCAACTTTCCTGAGAAGCAATAATCGTTCGCCACATTCAGCGCAAAACAAGACATCAAGGAAAGAAAAGGAAACACAGGTATGAGCTCGCCGAGGAACTCGAATTAATTTTTGACTCACCAGAATCGAGCATACCCAAGACTTCCGGAACGCGGCCAACAGACTCCCTCCGATGATTCACGCGATTTTCTGTCGCGCGAGGAGCTTTGTGTGTGTATACGCGCGACTCTTGCACACACCGCACGTAGTATTGTATGCGCCAGAAATGGACGCTGTGCAATTATATGTGCCGTGAACTCGGGCGATAAAGCGCGACTTTGTTGAGCATTGTGTACACAATGGAGGCACACAATTAGGTGTGTGTGTATGTGTGTGTTTCTCTCTCTTTTAATGCGTGTCACTGGGAAAGTCATACTCTTGGATTGTAGGACTTTTGATAAAACTGATTTATAAGGCCATGCGCGAGCGTAAAGCGTGGCGCTGCACGAGTTTGTGTTTCGGTATATACGATGATAAAAACACAAGGTTTTAGTGTGTATTTTGAACTGAGTTTAGATGAGTTGACATACGTTAACGTAAACGGTCATGAATCAGCTGATGATGTTCTGAGAATGTGAATAAAAGATTCATCATAAAGTTGCAGTCGGGAAGGACTGTGAAACCTGTTTTTTTAGTACATTATAAAAATTTATATAAAAATCGAAATATTTTTTTATGAGAACATTGTCTTTTATTTGTATAAATTTTAAGTTCTCTGTCCTCCTTGATTATTATGAACAAAAAAATTCGTATATCCTTTAAAATTTAAGACATTAATATCATTTCTATTAGTTAAAAATCCATAGTTATTGGTGTCAGGGATGTATAATCGTGTCAATGAACTTTAAAGAGAAATTATGCAACAAAAATTATAGTATATGATATCGCTAAAAGATTATTAAGAAGATGTCAATATTCTTATCTTAGCATACATTATATTGTAACTATATTTGCGGTTTTGTTTATACGCTCTTCATTTTCATATTTTCTTGATTTAAGCACCTTGTATGACAGCGACAAATAGGAAACAGCGAAAATTAAAATCTTTTTAATCAAAAATATAAATAATTACGTTGTAGGTATTCTAAGCATCGTATTAAAGGAAAATAATTTATAGTTTAAGTACTAAAGGTGCAAATAAATTTTTATTTTTAATCTATTATATTGAAAACACATCTGCGCACTAAATATTATACATATTTTTGATAGTTTACAAGTTCATTAACGTTTTAGTGTTAAAGATTCGCATCTCGATCGAAAGATGCTATTAAATTGAAAAAAGTTTTACGTAATATCATAAAATCCGGTGAATAGCATTAAATTAAAGCATATATTGAACGAAAAAGCTTGGAAAAAGATCAGAACAGGTTTCCATTAAAGCAGGTTTTAAATTTTCATCTTTCGTGACTAATATGCTTGAAAATAATTAAAGCATTCAAGGTTTTCACTCTTTTTCGTCCACTTTTTTGTACCGCTCAGCAGTAAAAGAGCACACCATTTAAGGATATCTCTTACGAAAATGATTACAATAATGTATGTGAAACATCTATTTTTGATGTAGTTACATGTATTATTTTTAACTACATTATAAAATAATTAAATTGCAAAATAATCATACATTTACGTAAGAATTAATGCCAAAACAATTATTTTTATTTTTTTATTTATTGAACCAGTTAAAATTTACATAGTAGTTTCCTATGCGTACATAGGTATCTTACAAAGTAAATTCCTATCGAGGTAAACAGAGTTACCTGTACATAGGCTGGCTGAAATATAATATAACAATAGCTTATAACCTATTAACTTATAACTAACAATTATAAGTACCATAAAGAAAATTCCAGAGCAAATAAAAATACTCTATATGTATAAATAAAATAACTTTCTCTATTCAACAGTAATAAAGTTCTTTATCTTATTTCTAATAGACTCTTTGCTTAAATTTAAACATTTTAATTCATTTGGTAATGTGTTAAATAATTTTATTGCTACGATGTAACTATTTTTGTTACTTACTGTTTTTTTCATTTTTGGTAGAATTACACATTTCTTCCTAGTCACAGCTTTACTTTTAACATAGTTGTTCATTAGTTTTTCATAGTGAAACATTACTGCCTCTAAAGTGAGTAAATTATTTAAATTCAGTGGAGCATATTTCCCAGGAAATATATTTTTATTTATAATTTTTAGTATTCTTGTTTGTATATTTTGTATTAGGTTTAAATTATTTTTATATGCACCACCCCATGCAAGTATGCCATAATTTATTATACTATGGAAGAAAGCATAATACACCTTCATTAGTGTTTTTATATCCATAATCTTTTTTAATTTTGCGAAAATAAAAATTAGGTATTTAGTTCTGTTTACTAGGTATTCAATGTGCTTATCCCACTTCATATTATAATCCATGTATATTCCTAAGTATTTGTGACTCTCAACTCTTTCCATCTGTTGATTATTTATTTTTATATTAATTTCCAAAGGAACACTATTTCTATAATTCCCGAAGGTCATAAATACAGTTTTACTAGTATTCAGTGCTAGTTTATTTACTGCTAGCCAAATTGCTACCTTATCTAAATACATATTCATTATATCCTGTGCTATTGACCACTGCATATCATGTGAAATGATTACAGCGTCATTAATTGAATAAGATATCTTGATATTTATACATATATATTAATTACTGGTGAAAAAAGAACGAATCATATTTTTCTGATTTACGTAGAAGAAAAATAAGCTTCCTACCAAATGATTTTACTATAACTTCATCAACAGCTATTCATCCATGCTTACGATATTAACATACAATTAATACCATCACGAAATATGTACTGTCTGTGGACCAGCTTATTTTTGCATTGTTAGGACTTGAATTTAAATCCTGTTTCACTCGTATTACTTGAAACTTTAATAGTCACTTGTACTTCATCATCATCTTACACAACCATATATTTATATGTATAATAGAATATATTACAATAGAAAATATATTCCACGCTGTCGTTCGCGAATCAAAACTAACCAAGACACAGAAATAATCATCATCAAATCCCCGCTCCAACGGCAATATCTCGTTATTATTTTTGCCAATTTTCCCTCCACACAAAACCGAATCGAATCGAAAAAAAAAAGAAGAAAGGGACACATATAGCCAATGCCGAGGGACGTGCCAGAGCAAATCCTTTCAATTTCCTCGAATATAAAAGTCGTCGATCGGCACGAGCGTATATAGCGCTAAGCTCAGCTCTTTCTCGCTTTTCCTCGTCGTTGCTCTCGCACAATGCACCGGCACAAGACACGATCGAGCGAGACAGAGAGATTCACGAGCTGAGCAAGAGAGCGAAACACGAGTCTCTCCCTCTCGTATATACAAAACGTCTCATCCACGTGCACAGACACAGAGACACACGGACACACACCGATTGGTCGTCATCCCCTCGTAAGCTTGTGAATATAAGCGCGCTGTACATATTGAGATTCGCTGTCTTCCTCTTTCTCTCTCCGCGGCGGGCGCATGACGGACAGCTGAAACGATGCGCCGCAGACAAAAGGCCGACTACGCGACGCGCCGACCTGTCTGACTATACGGCCGATTCACTCGTGTGCGCACGTGTACATGTATTCTCTGTTATAATGCAGCACAAGTGTGCGTCGGTGTGTGTAGGTCGTGAATCGTGCACACACACACACGCGCGCGCGCGAGGGATGTATTATTATGTGTGTATGCGAATAAATACGGTGAAAGTATACTTGCACGAGGAGATTCGGGATAGAGATACGCGAACTCCTTCGGCTGATCATCTTCGCCGTGTACTCGAGTGGCTTACGTAATCGTCGGCACGTCTGCATGTAGTCGAACATTCTTTTTTTGTCTCGTTTCTCTCAATGAGGCAAATAAAGTTTGGTCGAGAACATGGTTAAGGTTTGACATGGATGTTTATTTGAATTGACACGATGGTTAGAAGATTACGAATTATGGGATTGTAATTATAGGATCTAATTAATTATCGCCTGATAAATGATCGAGTTCGAAATAGCATAATGATTTTTGCACAGAGGCTTTTGTTCCTCGAAAAAGCCTTTTTAAAATATTGAACTATAATTTGGTTAAATAATTCAACAGTTCTACGTTTTCTCCAAAATTAGAAACATAACAAACCCACGCGCAGCACCAAAGGAAGACAGCACACGAAAGACACGAGCGCAAACAAAGCAGAATAAAAGAATAATTAAAAAAAGTCAACTCGGTGTGTCAGCTACGCGGAGAATCCACACGAATAATGAACGCCCCCGTTCATCTGGCATCCTCACGGGAGAGAGCCGAAAAGAAAAGCACCAGGCGGCCGCAGCTGCACGAGCACCGACACAACGAGGCAGGCATCTTTGTGTGAAATAAATGTCTGCGCGTCGTTTCGGGGGGGTCATTTTTCCACAGCAGCAGCCGTAGCAGTCCAGCGGACTATTTTTATACCTTCCCGACTGCCTTCGCGTCCGTACAGTATCTTTCCACTGGATTATCTAATTGTTGAGCTTCTTTTTTTAGCGATGGAAAGTCTTACTTTTTTTATGTGCGCTCAAATCATTGGTTGTTACAGTAAATTGGACTGATGTTTATACTCTAGTTGAAAAAATATCGAGCCAAAAATAAAACGGCTAACTATTTTGAAAAATACAATTACTACACTTTTTTTGGAAGTGTAAGATACGTAACCATTTGAATATATCTGTAGGAAATATTTTAACATTGCAAAATACGTTTTTAATTAAACGTTACAGCATAAGTATTTTCTGGAGTTTTGTATCACGTCTCCCTGATTGATGGATGAAAAAAGAAGTTTCTCATCAAACTTATATTGAGCATTTTTTTTATAGATATAGATAATAAATAGTAAATAGTATTCTTATAATAAAAATAAATAAAGCGATAATGCCCATAATAATTTTAAGTATACACAAGAGACTCAAATGTTATCTTCTTAATTTTGTCACCGTTTACGAACATATTAATTCTATAAGCTTCCGCTCCATATAAAATCTACCCATACAGACACATAAAAAAGCGTCTATACTCCCAGTCTCATTCTCGCTTCAGTGCCGTCCCATAGATATTTACAATATAAGAGAGTACCAAACTGAGCCCACAGCATCTCGCTTCTTTCACTCTCGGGTCCCTCGTCTTTTGCGATAACAGCACCGAATTCTCTCTCTCTCTTTCTCTCCCTCTCCCCCGAAAAGCCCCTTTTGTAGGACTTTATCCGCAGCAGCTACAGACGAACTCGAAGTGAAGGAACATATAAACGTGCAGATGGGCCGTTTTCACGTTGCTGGAGAGAAAAAGGGAGGGCGGACCTTTTATATATATATATATATATATACGTGTCGCCTATTACACACACGTGTCTCGACTTGGAGGTTCTTTATTTGATGCTCCTCGATGTGAGCTATGATGATCGATGCGTTTTTCATTGTGTTTGTGTGCCCGTGTATTGGTACACTGTACGAGGATTTCGTTTTAACGATTGCGATGGATGGTGACGTATGTTTCGATTAGCTCTTGTGTGCTGACGCTGGTGAAGCGGGTCTTCGAGTGGGTGTATTTTCGAGACGGCCTACGAAAGTTTCTCCGTAGGCGAACTTCAAAATGGGTGCTGATGAATGAATCGTTTGCGGCAGTCGGTGATTAAACCATGTTTTTTGCGTCGTAAAAATATTTTCGTACAATTTTTTGAAATCTTCCATTTTATTATAGACGGAATATATGGACTCTGGGAAAGTAGAGCAATTTTTTGAAAAATAACTTACATATTCGTGTCATGAGAGTTCAAAATAAGTGGAATTCTTTTCAAGTATTTTGCGTATCTGCAGAGCAAGCTATATGTGAAGCCCAAGTTTCCGTGGCACTTGGAATACGGAAACGATGCCATTCATTTCACTTCATAAAATCTTCAAAGCTTCATTGTTTTCCACGTTGAATAGCATATTAAAAGGCTTTGCGTAGTTTAATATTCAGAATTTAGCACGATTTTTTGCACTTATTCTTGAAACTCTGAGCAGCTGCGGTAACAAAGAAAAGTTAGAAGAGCAATAATATTTCTTCAATTAGCATTAATTTTGAATAACTGGATGATGATTATAATAGTCGTAATAAACAACAGTAAATAAGCTCTAACTAGTAACTAATACCAAGCAATTAGAATCAATTAATACAATCATACATATAACGCGCAGTACAAATATCATCAATAGTTTTCATTAATCCAATATTGATAACCTCAATCTATAGGAAAATATCTGGCCCTGCAAATCTTTTGGGCTACGCTATCGGGCGACTTTCACGAATAAACTGCACGCCACCCGTACACTCCACTGCCGTACGCTTTCCGAAACTCTTC
The DNA here is from genome assembly GCA_900490015.1 of Megastigmus stigmatizans. Lineage (NCBI taxonomy): Eukaryota > Metazoa > Arthropoda > Insecta > Hymenoptera > Megastigmidae > Megastigmus > Megastigmus stigmatizans. Next base: position 19,448 of record UELV01167539.1, on the reverse strand, counting down.
TATTATTAGTGCGATCCACGAATATAACTACACGTGTTTTATACATGTGCGCGAGCTGGGAAACGTCGTGGAATTTACAAGATTGTCCAAAACTCTTGGCCGGAGCCGGAACGCAGCAAAACTATGCATATATATCCGCGCAGCTTGTGCGCTCGTTTCTCTTAGCCGCAGCTCGGTTTTTCCTTTTGTAGAAGTGTCCTGATTTTCCACATGGAAGCGGTAAAATAACGACCCGTACCACTTAGCCGTTTTCATGCACGCTAAAAGAGAATTTATTTATTTCTGATGTTTTTCCTAGTCGGCTGCATTTAGCTTTGTTTATGAAGCTTAAGACGTAATCGTTTTGTATTTATGAAAATAGGTATAAGAAAATAGTTTTCGTCTATTTCTATCTGCTTGGAAAATAAGAGTTTACTTTTTTAATCTTAAACATTTTTTAACGTTTAACGTTTAACGTGTAACATTGTAGGTTATATTATTTTTTAATAGTAAATTGTATAATCTTTGGTACTAAAAAGTAAGCTGTATACGTTATTTTTTCCGCTCAGAAAAGTTAATCGAATTCGACCAGTATATTTATCCACTCGCAATCATCACCAATGAACCATGAAAATTCCTCAGGAGCAATGTCTCAATAATGCGATAATGACACCACATACAAGACACCACACTCGTAATCGATGCATGTACATCACTCTTGCAATTAAACATTTTTACAAAAGTCGCACTCGATCGAGAGGCCATCGCTCGGCTCGACAAGCAACAGGAAACTAACCACAAGTGCCGCGATAAAGAAACCTCTACTGTTAGAGAATAAAATGCGTTATACATCTTCAATCCAGACGCGAGAGAAAGGAAAAAAAAGGAAGGGGAATGCGTGCAGCGATCGCAAAAAACGAAATCACGTTGCGTCTTCCGACACGTGCAATTCATCGACTGCACTCGGTACATGTACATATATATTCATGTGCTATAGGTACGTAACGTATACACGCGGTGACGGTTCATGCTCCTAAGAACACGATGATTGCAATGATTGCGAACAGAACGATTATCGGATAGGATCGGAGTACGACGACGATCGCGACAGCCAAGTGGCCGTCCTCGTCGTGTATCCAGCGGGTGAATTTGTGCCCCGTAATCGATGAAATCACCAGCTTTGACGATTCAATTACTTCGCCGCCGCCGCCGCAGCCCGCTGCAGTCGTCCTCTGAGTCTTGGTTCGCGCGCGAAAAAAATCCAAATCACTCTCCCTCGCCTCGACTGATCATTGCGTAACGAAACGCATTCTTATGCTATCCACGGGAAAATTTGGTTGTAAAAATAATTGCGCCGCGATGAAATGGTCGAATAACGCGGCTAGGCAAAAATTCGTGTAATAGCTATGCTCGTAAATTATTATGCGCGCAGTGCGAAATATTTTATCGTACTTCCAATGTAGCCGGGGATAGTAATATTTGTTAAACATTTTATCGCTTGACTTTGCGATAATGCCAAAGTTTTCCAACAGCGGCCAAAACTGGCCTGTAGGGAATCCGTATAGATAAAATTTCACATGTTCCATTGGCGAGGAAAAATGTGCAATACTCCTAATTCAATTTGAAACAATGTGCAATCAAGCAACTAACGATCATGCGACCATTAAATTCGCGCGATTAGCTTACACGAGCATGCGTTATTAACACTGTCGGAGCAGAAAATTATTAAGTTGGGAACCAATTTATTTCAATAGACGCGCTCTTAATTGATTTTTCCCAAGCTTGTCCAATGAGAATTTCTATGCTCTATATATGAGGCTTCGGGCACCTCGTGCCGCGCGAGACAACCGTTTGCTTGCTTGTAGTTAGTCTCGCGAAATAATAGGTTTCGATGATCAATTCAACTGACGATTGCCATTCGTTCGATTGGATTAGCAATAGAATTAAACCAATCGTCGTTATAAAGATGTGCATTCTTTAGTCTTGAATTCTTTTTTTGTACATAGATTTTATTTACTCTATTGATTTTTTGAGATAATTAATGAGTTCTTTATACAGATATACAAATGTTACGTGCAAATCAGTGCGAAATAAGTACAATTAACCTTTCTAAATGCTTGGAATTCTTTCAAAAAGATTGTAGAGTTTAAGTCGCACTTATCAGTTGTATCATTTGAAAATGATTGTACTTTTTTATAATTAAATTTCTATCAAATTATTTTGTAACCTTTTCACTGTAATAATAAATAGTTTATATGTACTTCGTAATTAACTATAACATTATAATCAATCTTTTTTATTAAGTTTTCAATTATTTCCAATTCATTTTATACTTTGGATGTTTCAATCCTAACTTAATAATTAACAATTTTGTAATGTGTTTTAAAAATGTATTTTTTCCTTTTGATTTCAGGTAAGTCTCCGTTGAAATTAACAGCTTACTGCAATTTGCGCAACTGACACCAGTGGGTGAGTAAACATAATATATATTTAGAACATTGTATAACCTAGAACTCAGCAAGAAGTCAGTAATAACGTAATAAGGACTTCGTGAACTTTGTTGCATTATCGAAACCAATGAATACTATAGTCAAAAGTCCGTAAAGTCTTCAAATACCAAATCATTTCAATTCCCAAGGGATTTGAGCTATCGCATATCGAATCCTTTCAATTGATTGCGAATCTTAGTTCGCGTACTCTGCTTCAAAATGCCACGTATAAATATTTTCTTTAGCCAATTTCCAACTTAATCTCTTTCAATTCCTTAATCGTCTTCTACAATACCAAATCAATGAAGCTTCCAATCTACGGCAAGGCTCAAACGAAGCTCATAGCCTGCGCGAAGCATCGATCGTAAACAAACATACATGAGCACCAATAAAAAGCTCGCTCGCTCCTGAAATCCCACACTCGTAAATCCGTGGATCGATCGCGGCGAAATCGTCGATCATCCTTCTCCACCATTCCTCTCGTCTCGCCTATAAAGCATCGGGCCGCTTTATACGGGCGGACGAGCCGTTCTAATTAGCCTTCCGCACCACCTGCACTCACTCTCAAAACGCGATATCCATCGAGTCGAAGCGCTTCCCTTGTTACGCTGCACAGATATACACACGAGGAGAGAGAAAGATATCGATCGTCATCGCGGGAAGCAGCGAGCGACGCGCTCAGCTATGTGTAGAACTTTGCCGTGCATATTTCGCGTGCATACCTGCGCGAGTGACAGGGCACGCGATTACCTGCCCTCTGGTAATATGCCACGTTCCGTTCCCCTTTTTTCTCTCTCTCTATACCCGTGCACGCTCAGGAATTTGTTTCTTTCTTACTTTTTTCTTTCTTCGCTTTGACTTAGATGCCCCCTTTTACTGGGTCACGAGGAACAAGATTTTATAAGACGATGGCTTATGCAATAGGAGGTGGCGTGTGCCGAGCGTTTGAAATGAATTTCTTTTCGAGCTGCTTTGGATCTCAGGGGCCCTGCGCGATTGATGAAAAATGTTCTTTCGACACCATTTCTGCAGAGTTTATTCACCTCGTCTGCTTTTATACATAGCAGATTGCAATAATATTTATAGTTTTTTTCCAATTTATGTTGTATGTATATGTATATGTGTGTTTTTAATTAAATTAAATCAATCTCGCAAATGAAATAAGATGATTCTAGTTGATTTCTAACTCTTGTATCAAGTATGGCATTAAACTTGAATACTTGCAATAGTTTAAATGGGGAAAGTATATAATTAGAAGCAACCACTTTTTGCGTAATTGCTACTCTGAGAAAAAGGATTATTGAAAATTACCATGACAACGTAATTTTTACCAGAGGCACTGTAAAATCACTACATATTTTACCAAGCTACCGGTAAATATTACGTTGTCGTACTAATTTTAACTAAATATCTTCTCGGTGAGTAATTTTTATGTAAATTAAAACTTTTATAGTCTAGAAAGTATTTCGTAAATATTCCGATTCCAAAAGAGTTCTATTAAAATTAGTTTTAGAACTATTTGATTATCTTATACTAATGGATTGCATTTGATTATATATACACATAACCTATAATGATTTTACGCGATTAAATTTTTAACTACTTATTATCGTTGGATAATGTTCTATTCATCGACTATTAGCGAAGGTTGCATTATGTAGGTATATAAAATGCTTTTTAAGGATCGTTGCCATAAGAAATCGATCAGCTACGCAACTCGATACTTTGTCGTCGCGAGGATTGCCACTGGTTCATGCTCTATTCGATATACAAGAGAAAAACTTTAACCTCTGATATTACCTATTTCATTATATTTCTTCTAATCGTGCAGCTAATTCGTACTTAAATTATATACATTGACAGAAACCCCTAGTCACATGAATATCTCGTTAAAATTACAAACTTGGATCGTTGCAAAAGCAATAAATTCAATTCAAATAAATTAAATAAATGGATCAACTAATTTATCTTGTGATGTACCTAGAATTATTCAGAGTATATACTGAAGCTGAAATTAGTTCTTCGGAAATAAACAAAAATTTTTTTATGCTGAAGATCTTTTTTCTCCGCGTAGATAAAAAATAAAAAATGATTATATTCTAAATTGTGTATACGGTAAAGCTACCTCAAAAAATCTACGTATCATCATTATTATTCATTCGCGTAATTCATCACACGTTTTTTTTTTCAAGCTCTAAAAACTACAATAGCAGATCGCGCGTTTCGCCGAACGATTCCAAAAGAAGCTAGTCGCCGCATAAAAAAAGAGCAAAGCGAACCAGCGACAATCGAGCCACCGTAATTAATCAGTGAAAAATGAATTGAATCACGTCATTGCAAATATCCGCAGTGGCAATTGGATCCGTCGCCGCGTCAATATCCAATATTCATCGAAGCGCGGAATGACTCACGATTACAATATGAATCGCATCAACGACTGCGACTTTGTACATATATATATATACATATATATGTAAAAATATATATATGTTTGTAGACATGCACACCCACACATGCGGTATCAAATTAACCATTCACCGGCAATCGAGGGACTCACAATTAGTCGATATCGCGCTCCTCGTCGTCGTCGGCCTCGATAGTATAAGGAATCAAAAGTTCAACGGCGTTTTGATGCTCTGACCTCGATGAGTTTTGGAGCTTTACAGACCTAATAGTTTGTTTTTGGATGACTGTCATTTTTCTATATGTTTATTTTTCTTTAGATTTTCATGCGGCAATACACGTACTTTTCTATAGTAAAATAAAAATATTGACTGTATATTAGCAAACTAATCAAGAATAATAATTGCTATTGTCTTGAGAGTTATACGAAGAATAAAACAATTTGAATTTGGATCCAGGACTTTTTTTGTGCTAACCATAAAAGATTAATAGAAAATGCTAAATATAACAAACTTTTTATTTTACTAACCATAAAAGATTCGTAGAAAATGCTAAATTCAAAGGTAACTTTTTTTTAATTCATGACTTTTACTTCTTTGTACGATTCCTTGTATTTAAATTTTCATTTTACGCTTCAGAATTTCATGCAAAACGTGTTACTATGTACTATAGTTTGATATAAAACATTATTACGAAGTAATCTTTTGTATCGAGTCCATGTTACGTCAGTTACAGAGTTTTATGACAATGAAGTGCAGCAGTTTTTTATGAAAACTTAACTGGCGGAATAACGAAACAATTCAGACGAACGAAAGTTTATGCATTTTTACGTCTAAACTTTAACGCTGAAAACTTCTGTTACGACTTACTTTTCATTTTTTAACACGCGTGTAATTGAATTAATCTCTGAAATGAAATAATATCCGCTGCAACATTAAACTTCGATGTTTACATACCTGCTTTATGCAATTCTAGAAAATCCTTTTTTATAATTACTTAAAACGAAAATATCACCTTTCAAAGCTTGCTTACTGCGAAAACCTCTTTTCCAACTACTCGCATCTAGCTCGCATTTTTCGTTACACTTCCATTCAGCTTAGCCATCGTAGTATACAAACAGCTACAAATCAACTCTCGCGATCTTTTATGATTCAAATTCTCAAGGAGTACAGTGACTACCAGCGACAATTTCCCATCTCAACGACATAACGACACTCGCCTCATTTTCCTGTCAAAGGACCTGTGGAATAATGCGGCAAATCGTCGAGCCGCGATGAGCGCGAAATATTCAGACGACAAAGAAGTAAAAAAAAAAACAAGGCAGATGTCGCGACGAGAAGAAGAAGGTTGAGCCGTAACATCGGCGGCGAAGGTCTCGGCGTGCGCGTGTAACGTAACGACTTACTAGCTGCGCGTTACGTAACTCGAATCAAGGCTCGCGACAGAGCGAGAGAACGGAAACTCGATGAAGAGCAGCTGCACCCGCGGATTCGCGCTCGGCGCACCAAATTGCGACGATGTCCGGATTTCGTCGAGGCTGCAAGGGATGCCCCCGTGGTCGAGTTCGTTGACCTTGGGCCATTGGCACCGAGAGACTCACCGAACGATCGGCGACGATAATAGTCGCGCGATGCATAATATACTTGGAAATGGTATATAGTTGCGATGCAGGTGCAGTGCTAATGGCTGTTTTAATCAGTCTACGACACAAAGTCTGCCAAGACGAGTGAAGACAATGGCCAGATCGGCATTAAATTGGACTGATTCAACCGACGATAAGGATTTGACTAATGGCAAACGTGATGAAAGTTGATAATTTCGATGATACGGTCTTTTGAAGTGCCGGGCTATCCGACCTACACGTGTGAGTTTGAAATCGCGTCATAGTGCCAATGTATATACGGGACGCCAAAAGTACCGAGAGGGAATTCATAAATGAATTTTGCACGTATAGACCTGGGCATCAGCGAGTCACGATAACGTTATTGGCAGTTTATATATACACTCTATACCCCCATATTTGGTGTAGTTGTTCAGTGCCGGAATTCACAAGCTCATCGACTTAACATCGAAGCATTTCAATATCGCAAACAGCTTATGCCTCTGTGTGTATGTGTGTGCGTATAGATTGCACACACCGCACACACACACACATACACAGGCACACTAAGACGCGCTGCACGCGATAGACTTTGTGCCTTAGAAAAACTTTGCTTTGTTTTGCTGAACGTAAATTGGCTGCGAAATTGACTGAACACGTAGCTTGGCTCATTGTTGTGAGTCAGTTGTTTTTGCGATGACGAGGAAGCGAATAATTTCGTTGCATTAAATAATTTGGGATCTGTCGTCTGTAATTATATGTAATCGTATTATTTGATGTGATAATGTATACAATTGTTGAAATATATTTAGCCAACGTTCAAAAGCACTAACCTAATAACGGTAAAGTATATAAGCACGAGGCATTTTATTGTTCAGAATATAATGATTACGTATTTCTTTATTTTGCACGCTTATGCAGTGCTTTTCGAATCCAAGTCTCGGACAATTTACACGAGGAGCTCTGCAAAATATTACATGTACTTTGTTTACAAACACATTGTATAGCGTACCTCCGTCGTTGATTAGCACGGATTGGGAGCATAAGTAGAACGACGTTAATATATATATATAAAATACATCGATATTTTATACTAAAAAAATAAAGTGGAGTTATTTTTAAACATATTTTAAAAGCTGTTACCTATATATCTTAAAAAATCTACATTAAAGTGTTACCCAAGACAGCAAGACAATGTGACTGAAAATAGATGGCAAAGAAAGTTTACCGAGACGGCACGTATACAACACAATCGATGCGAATCTATATACTTTCTTGTAGGAAAATATAGATACTTATATCACGTCTACTTTACGTCGCTATAACTTTGACCCGACGTTTCTCAACCCTGTCTTCTTTGCGCTTCTTCGTCTATTATAAGCTTTTGCACACGTACATTTCGATGCAGCACTTCAATCCTGCCGCGCTCTCAATGCTATTTAGGAACACCCATTCGATAATCCCCAGAGGCACAAATCAAAATCAAAATCCACCCAAAACAATAACAGCATTACACAAAGAGTTGTGGCGCTCTGATCTCAGTTCGAAAGCAAACAAGGAAGCGATCCGCGTGCGAGATCGATGAAAACTCGTGGTGGGCTTAATCAAGCGGCATGACATTAATCCGGCGCCGCTCTCGTCGGGGAAGTCCTTTCACGCACGAAAGCTCGTCGCTTGCTCGCCTCTCTCACTCTCTCTCGGTTCGTGCGCTCCGCGCCCTTATCTAAGGGACACCTGTCAGGCTTGTCGCGCTTGGGCGAGGTCCCGACCTTCCTTCAGCTTTCTCTCTCTCTCTCTCTCTCTCTCTCTCTCTCGGGTCCGTGTGCGGACACACGATCTACCGCACCGTCACGTCGTGTACATACCACCGTGGATGTATGCATGCATACGTACATGTAGGCGTAAACTGATGCAGGTATACGTGATACGTGCTATGTGTATTTGTATACGTGTTTAATCCATGCATCTGAGCGCGTCAAATGAGCGGATCGCTGTTTTTAAAAGCTTCTTTTTCGCTCTTATAATATAGCCTCGCGGTGTAATGTTTATTTTGCTGCTTTTTGCTGTGCGCGCGCGGTGTTTGTTTATTGGTGTGTATGTGTGCGCGTGAGATTAATGCCTTTTGTCATTTAAAAAATGCTTCGAGAATGAAAATGTAAAATATTGATAATGGATTTGATCCATTATCGGGTATATGAAACAATTATTTTATTGTGTACATACGTATTAATTTCTGAAATTGCTGACTGTTGTTCAACAACTATTTTATTTTAAAGAAAATATCAGAAATTTTAAACAATTACTAACAACAATATTTAAGATAATTTAATTTTACAATCTTTAAATCGTAAAATTTTACAATATGTATCGCGTGAGAAATAAATATATCACGTTAATTAGGTACGATATTTTTTTTTCAGTGTATAATGTAGCAATACAACAGTATATATATATATTAATTTTTAACACATTTTATTATACACACAGTAAAAATCATTACATATAATTTTTTATAATATAATATATTTAGTATTATATATTTTATAATATATAATACTAATATCGTAATAAATTCACTGCAATTTTTATCATACTTAATTATGATAATTTTTAACTGTGCATGACTGTATGGCGGTTTTTACTATGCAGGTCTGTGATAATTTTTATAACTTTTGTTCCTAAATATACTTTTACTTATAAATATACTGCAACAAAGGCGTCATATGTATGCAAATACTATTTTGCAAGTATAAATTTATAGTGATTCAATTAAAACACCATCTTTACCAGTGTAAAACAAAAAAAAAAAATTTCTTTCCATATAATAAACTGGAAAAGCATCCTCGAACCAAACCTCAAAATTCGACCATAATATTCGCAAAACAAAAATATCATCTCTCGTCACGCAAAAAAAAAGCACTGCACAAAGCCCATGCAGAGCAATAGAAGAAAAATCGCATCAGCGTGTGTGCAAGTAGTCTCGCGATACCATTATACACATCAGCACAGCACCAGCACATCGAGCTTACGGTTCGTTGACTCGCGCGCTGCAGCCGCTTTACATACCGACGCTATATACCCCCCCACACACATACACGCATGCACGCGAATCTGAATTTCTATCAGGCCTCTAGCTAAAGCGCGCGAGAGTTACGGCGCCGACGCCGCCGACGCCGCCGCCCGCGTGTGTATATGTCCCGTGTGCGCGGGCATTCCCTCCTTGGCTGCTGCCCCTATATACATGTATACGCGCTCGTGCAGTGCACATTTAATGCACGGCCGCTTCTCTCTGCCCCGTACCGTGTGTTTGTGTACGAGGCCAGTGTACGTACATGCCGCAGGCGTGTGTGTTGAAGCGGCGCAGAGCGACGAACGTTTCTAATTAAGCGACGACTCACCGCGACGTCGTCGCAGTCGTCTATATATGCCGCATATGCGCTATATCGGTAAATAACAGCGCCGTTTTTGGGGCGATTGAATTACTGTCTCGCCAACTTGTATATCTGTATGCGTGGCGCCTACATCGGACTTTCGCACGTTTGCAGCCGACGCTTTTCTGGAGTACACTTTGAAGTTTTGCGCAGCCGTCGTTCGGGCTCTGGTTTGATGGTTTTGAATTCCTGACGCTGCGGACTGTGCGGTTTGCAATTTGCACTTCGGAGAAAACGCACTCGACGCGAATGTACACAATGAAATTTTTGTGAATTTTGGAAATCAAAAGGGTTTTCGTACATTGTGTAAAATATTGGGAATGCAACTCGCAGGCTACGAGATTTAAATTGTGTAGCATAAGCCTTGTTGGGTATATTAATTAAATTTTTCCGAGCACATCCGACGCTAATTAATAGCATATGCCAGGCGGTACGTGCGCTCTATTGCAAACTTTAACGATTGCTTTCCCAATTAGAGTGCAGGTTTCCATTTCGCGTTCACGGCTTCCGCGAAAAGCTGCTCTCGACACAGTTTACGTGGAATGTCCTGGAAAATCGAAAATTTGTCTTTGCGAAATTGAGTCTTCGGGCGTATCTTTGATCTATCTCGTATAATTTATACATGCGAAAAATCACGTAGAATTGAATATACTTAAGTCGGATCAAATGAATTTTTATTGGGAAAACGTGAAAAATAAAAGAAGCTAAGACGTGCGCTCGGTTATTCCGTGCGCGAACGCGCAATTCGAAGATACTTACGCTATAGTGTATGGATGAGACGCTGTGTGTGCTGTGCATTATTCACAAGCACGTCTATACATATATAGGTAGCGTAGCAGGGAAGCATGGAGATGCGAAGAAGTCGATACTTTTAAGGGGAATGAAGGGAAAATCGCTTTTTTACTTTTCGAGCTGTATAGAGATTAAATATAAATGTGATATGAGAAAAATTGTTCGTTTTTTTAATGCAAAAGTTGATTGAAGATGTTTCGGATTATTTCTGTAAAAGTATCATTTTACTTTGTATTAATTTATGTTTAATCCGCACTGAGATGTTTATTTATAACATATGAAATATATATGAAGAATAGATGGAGTCGGTGTATTTTTAGTATAGTTTAGGAAGAGTTGAGAGATCCAATAAAATGTAAGGTGATATTAAAGTGCGAGAAACGAACTGACATTGTTAACTGCTTCGCATTGATGCCATTATTCGCTCGCTTTAAAGTTTCATTGATAAATTTTCTGCGTGTTTATTTTGAGCGAAGCGATTTATTCTACGCTTTTCTTATACAAATAATAACACAATGTATTCGAGTTCATCGACATGCTATATACGTTATATCGTGAAAAATTCTGGAAAAGTACAGTATGAATCAGCTAAGTGAAGTCCATCGTATTATCTACAAATGCTTTTATCGTTATTCCGAGTCCTTTTTACTGAATTTAATGTTTACATTTGCATTTACTCTCTGTACTTTCCATAATCTTAATTGTATTCTTGCGTCGTACAAAAAAAAATTATAAAACTTTGATCGAATGGTAATTTTTGTTTAGACATTCAGATTATTCTCTGTGCTTTTTAAATAAATTATATTATTTAATTATTATTCGCGTTTAATGAAAATGTTAAGCGCAACAATTTACATTAAAATATAGTCGTAAAAAAGAATTCAGATAATGTTTATAAACTACTGTAAAGTTTACATTCAATTTATCATTTGTGCGTTTAAGATAATTCAACGATTTATACAAGATAATGAGGCGGACAAGGAAATGCACCTAAGTCTAAGCAAATTTAAATTCCGTCCGATCCAATTTCTACCGTTGTGTACATAAACAAGAAAATAAAGTAAGTAGATAACGGCGAGAGAGTAGTTGCGGCGCGTATATCTATTAGAGAAAGACTCGTTTAAATAGAATAGTTTTTAGGTCGCCAATGCACGCGGCTCTTTCTCCCGGAGACTCTCAAGACAAAAATGTCAACCTGCGTCGTCGCGTCGCCGCGGCCAAAAGGCGATTTAAGCGAAATACAACATTAACAGCTCCGTAAGCTTTCGCTCTGATTCCGATGTTTACTTCCGTGTCAAAATAAATGCCGCGGCTCGCGACATTAAAAGGTGGCGGTTCTCAGCTGTCGACTTGATTTATGCGATTCGAGGAATAGTTTTTAGCAGAGCAATATTGTGTCGACGCAATGTAATATTTCAATTTGTAATGGTTGAGTATTGTAATTTATTATGACGGTTTTGCTACTGATAGGCTTTTGTCGTACTTAAATAATTTATTGAAAATTAAAAGTATATCAAAGCTTTATAGCCAAATAGCTTTTAAAAACGATACTTGTGGCGGTATATTAAATGCTTAAAGAGATTGATAATTATGTTCAATTTATGGAGAATGCATCTTTTTTGCACTCTCCATAATTTAAACGCACTAAATACTCACTTCATTGATAACAATATTTATTTATAAACAAGTCATTAGTATAAGCTTTTGATCAATCCTTTCAATAAAATCGCAAATCACAACTCCATTATACACCCTATCCTTCAAAAACACGCGAACTAAAAAACATCGATATCAACCATCAATTATCTGACTCGTCAGAAAAATTCGCAACCTCTAAACTAACGATGAATGTTCATCCTCAATCGAACGATTCCATCAATCCCGCGCCAACAACCATCGTGAAAGAAAAAACAGACATCGCACGAATCACGAGGTAACAAATGAGATTGGCGTCGTCGATTCGCAGATAAAGCGCACCGAGTTATGCAAAGTGCGAGCATCCGTCGTCGTGGTTGTCGAGAGAGGGCATCCCTATACGCTTCCTTTATGCGGGAGCATTCGCGGACACAATCGATATACAGCGTAAATACCGCGGGAACGCGCTGCGCCACGTACTTGGGGCCCCTTTCGTGTATATCCTCTCAATATACCGCCCTTATGTATCCCTGCAGTGTAGCGTACGATGTTCCAGTCGATGTCTGTTGTTGGTTGAAGGGGAGGATCTCTGCTGAATGCGAGCAAGATTGTGCATGTGACTGTGAATGCAGGAAAGTATTTGAATTTTTATACTGGACGAGTTTGTTATTCTTCCTTCAGTTTTATTTAGAAATTGATAAAATTGAAACAACAGTGTTTTTTTTTAATTTTCTTTGACCAACCATCTGAGATGAAAGAAATTAATTATCTTCAATGCTGCTAAAGTAGAATAGTCATAGTTAAGGCACTCAAAATTTGTACGAAAGCTTGCTAATAAATCATTTCATATATACAGAAAATTGAAATAAAGAAAATTCATTGTCATAGGGCATACCAAAGATAGAAAAGAGACACACTTGATTGACATCGAGCATTATATTACCATGAACTTGTTGGAAATCTCCCCAGTCTTTATTATATCCATTGTTCAGTCATAAATCAAAGCCCAGATAAGTTTTTCAGCGAGTCTCTCGCTTTCTTCTTCGCATTGCTTTCTTCTCAAACAAACGTCCCTATATAGAAACGTAATTTACTCAAGGGTAGCTCCAGATATTGCTTTGGAACGAAGCCATGGCCCTTAAGTGCACAACCTACATTATACACGCTGCGCCCACACACACACATACAAGTGAATCAGTCGCAGTACGCCATTAAACATAATTTACCGTCGCGCACGCCGCGCACCGCGCGCAGCAAAACAATCTTAATAGCAAAATAGTTTAGAGAGAAAGAGAGAGAGGAATATCTAATAAACTGTTATGCAAGTGAAAGCGACGGCGACCGCGCACGTTCCGCGATTCGTGCTCGAGTAATTTTCGGGGACAGAGATCGAGCATTGTTTAGCCGGGTACTGCGTGACGCAGCGGATTATAACGGGACAGGGTTGAGCTGCACTAGTCGCGTCGAGTGCATCTAATACAACTATATATATACTCGAAATTGTCGAGGCCTAGCCGTGCGCATAATGAGATCGAGTAATTATACTTTGTGTTTTTTTCTTTTAAGTATGGAAAATTCCAGCATTCTAATTGTTTGTACAGGCGCAAGAACATTTTCCATTTGCTTCCTTAATTACTGGAAAACGTTAGGATATTCTGAATATATAAGTTGCCGCAGCTTGGAATGCTATAAAATGAATCGCTTTAAAATTCATGCATTCGTAACAACGACTGTCGCTAAAGCTACAAAAGTCCGCGCGCTTCTCGCTCCCAAAAAGCTGTATTCCCTGCAATGGTAGGCAAATTTCTTCGCTCTAAATGGAGAAAAATTCATAAAACTGGAGTGTTTCGCGCACTTTCAGCTGAATAAATATCAATCGCGCACGAAAGTAGCGGCAGTCAAGCGATCCAACTCTCGGATTTAATAGCTCTGTTGTTTTTTTTTTTTGTTTATTGCCAGCTCGGCCAACTCTTCCCCGCTATAGCTATAAAAGTCTATATCTCTCCCTCTCGAATTCCTTTTAAATTCATGGTTTTCCCTACCGTGCCTCGCCGAAACTATATTGTACAAGGAGAGTTTAGCTAGGCTCGACAATCTCTTTTGCCGCGCGCACATAAAAGGTGTCGTGCGCGCATCACGGAAGCTGCGCACCATTCGAGGCACGCGAATCGGGACCCCCGCACAACTGAATACTTGAACAGGGGGGACAGAGAGACGAGCATCCATTCCTCATCGGACTCTCTTGAATGGAACCCTCGAATTTTTGCATAGGCATTCTCCGGTCGTGTCCTGAAAAATGTGCGCGCGCTAAAGCTCGATCAACAGTAGTAGTAGTGGCGGTAGCAGCAGCAGCAGCAGCAGTGACTTTCTTTGCTTCGTTTTACGACAGCACAGGACATAAATTTCAATGCCGGTAAACACGCAGCGCACACGCGAACCCCGTCTTTCTCTCCCAGCGAATATATATGTATATGCGCGCTCCGCTCGTAAAAAGGACAAGGGATTTTAGGTGGTTGTCGGTAGCTGCTACTGCGAGATTTGGCTGAAAAGTTTTCTTTTAATTGCATTCATAGGAAACGCTGTATTCGCTAAAATCGCCTTTGAATGCATAAAACGAAGTTGTAAAAAAAGAACAGTTTAAACTTTTAAATGGGACTGCATATATTTTCAACCCTTATTACGTATTTCTGATATCAAGGTATCCCGAAAATAATGCGATCATTCTTTCGACCCCTATTGTAGGCTTCTTGTGTACACAACAAACCCGTTTACCGCATGTGACAGTTTCCCAAAAAGTTCTGAAACAAGTTGTGTCATAACCATCATCACAGGCTTCATACCCCTGTTACACGCAAGAGTCACGTCAAAGGCTGTCATTTTCGAGTTAAACGTCTCAGCTACTAAACAGTCCATCAATTTCTATTCCATCATCATAGCCGACTAAGCCTGCCTTCCAAACCAGGCTCGAAATTTCAGGAGATTCCTAAAGAAGCAATCTCGCGCGAGGGAGTTGAGAAGATCGGAGATATATACCTATATATATAAAGCGTGTCCGGTCCATCCTCCATCACCCGCTGCTCGGCAACACAACCCCCTCGTATACTCGTCACTCGGGCGTTTTACGGCCTCGGCTGGATGAGCTGTTGGGGGGACGAGCAGGAGGGCAGGACCAGCCGGCGCCACCCTACATCTTCTTCTCTTCGCCATCATCATCCAGGCTCCCTCGATATCTGCTGCTGCTATGCTACCATGGAACCTTCTACGGAAGCGAATGGCGTGTGTGCGCTCGGTCTCGCTTCTTTTGTCTATCGGCAAGGGGTTTCTTTGTCGGTGACGTCGATCCGTGGCTCGCAGTATTCGAGCTCGTAAACGCTTGTACACACGAGCAACAGACATTTTAATATACACGAAACTTTACCCCGCGACTGTGTATGCGATAAGGAATTTGGATCGCAGCTGTGCGTGTACAGTAGGAGGATGTTATTTTCGCGATGTTTCATGCCTATTGTGTGTGTGTGCAGAGAAGGGTTCCAGTTCTCTCTTTGTTCGGAATCGATTGGCTGCTTTTTCGGCTGCAAGAGATGCATTGCTACATGCGCTGCATTCGCGTGATATATTTGGTGCTGAATGTTACTGAACTTATAATGATGCTATTGTTACGTGTAGCTAGGACTCGTTGCAGGAAAGAAAGTGCATTTATGTTCTCATGGAATTTATTATAAAAGTTGAGTAACCGATGACAACGAGGTAGAAGTTGTAATGTATGATTGTGTTTACGTTTGTACTTCTTTTATTCGAGTGTTTCACTTCGTTCGAGATACGATCTTGATCTGGGCAGATTGTGATTTACCAAGATACATTGTCGCTCAGTTAGGTTGTAAGAGCGACAGAAATGAATAATAGGAACGAAAATATATACAGAACAGCACATAAATCCTGAAATTGTTGAATCGAATTAGATTTGTCATCGAATATCAATTGAATCATTTATGTACCGAGATCGTCAAACCCTTCACTTGTTTCTTTTCAGTGCCTTGAAAACCAATCAAATTGTCTCTAAAATACCGAACAAACAAACTTCCCTCGTATCGATTTTGAATGTGAGAAATCGGCACGAACGGACCTGCATCATCACAGAATTCATTACGCAATTCTACATGCATATCGCTATACGCTCCATGGAAATCAACCTCCGTCCCTCTATCTCTCCGCAAGCTGGCTCATTAAGTCCACACATAATCCTAATTAAGGCATCATCCGAGGCCTTCCACTCAGCAGCACCTATATATTTCAGCAGGGACGCAAAGCGAGCCAGCAGCATTTATAAGGTCTAGTCTGCAGCCAAACGAAGACAATCGCTTCTAAGGAAGGATAGACATATAGAGAATCTCTCTTTCTCTCCCTCTCGCTCTTTCTGCCAATTACCCCAGCAGCGAAATTACGTGCAATTATGTAAAACCGTGTGAGAGAGCGCTAATATCACCTGCACGACGCACATCCCACACACACACACACACACACACACACACACATTGTCTTCTTCTCTCTATACTCCAGTCGCTCTCGGGCTTGCTGAACGCTTCTTCGTCGAGACGATCGTCGGAGTTTTTAGAGCCCCGGCAATTGTGCGACCTCTCACTCGTCGGCGGACTATGTGTCCTCCTCGAATAGACTGCTGCGCAGGTATATGGCATATATACGTTACAGTTAATTGGCGTTCTAGCTCGTCGACGCGCCAAGAATTGTGGAATATCGGACGCGTGAGAAGGACTATGTAACAGGTACCTTTTATTATACGGGGGGGATAGTTTAGCGCGCGAGCTTATAGGTTATAAAGCTGCTTTTTTAAGGCGACGTGAGTTCGAGGTGCTTTTTTTCTAGTTTTACCGCATAGCTACATCTCCAAGTCGATTTTAAGAAGCTATTAATTAGAGAACGTGCGTGCTGCGTGGAATCTAATTGGATCACGCGTATACAATATGGCCTTTTTGCGTGCGTGTCTAGGTGGATTTGGATCGTGTTACAGTGCATGTGGTGGGTATACAGGATAAATCGAGGTAGTTGGGTAACGCGTTAAAGTTAAATGCTCATTCATTAGCACTTTCTTATGAACTAATTATGGTAATATTTGCAAAGAAAGTTTTCTCTGTAGCCTAAGATTAAAATAACAAAATGATAATAAACATCTTTGAAAATGAACTTTATAGTTAGATTTTTGTTTCTCATTTTTGATTATTATTACAGTTGGTTCCCGATTTCATCATTATAGGAATGCATTCATTCTGCGAGATTCGTTGACCGCACTGGAACTGTTTGTGTTATTGACAACAAGTTCATTTTAAATTTTTCTCTTGAATTGAAACTTCAAGGAATTATTACATATACAAATATTATCCAAATCAGTTCTTAAATTTTTTATACATGCTTAGAAGCATCTTAATAGGCTATTTTATCAACTATTACATAGTATACAGTGAAACGTATCTAAAACGTACAAACGGTAGAATATTGTTCATACAGAGCCACATATTGATTTCTTCAGCCTATAGAAACTCACATTCACCTATAGTATAGTTTCTTACACTTTTTTATGCATAAAAAAATCTACCGTTCGCCATAAATATTAGAATAACACGAGCGATAGCGAAAATTGCAAAATATCACGTAATTGCCAGACTAGCATTAAATTTTTGACGAATAAACATTTACGTATAATAAGAGAAGAAAGGAATGCATCAAGTTATTTATACGCATTCGATTATACCATCCCCGCAAATATAACGTGGCGTCGCTATCTACATTTACTCTTTTGTATTTATTTCGAATAGAAATCAATACAGAGTCACGGTTATAATAGTCTCCTGCACATCTATCTTGTCGTTTCCCGAGCAAAAAATAGCTTGACGGCCGAAGCACAAGACGAGACAAATAAAACTCCCAAGATATTCCGCGTTTCGATATCGATTGTAAATTTTTACGTTTATTCCGTGTGTGTATGTTCAGCGTATACATGTGTAATATTCGTATACAGTGAGACGTCGCTGGATGGTTACATTGTTGTTTCAATATCGCTTCCCCTTAGGATAGCGAATTGCATGAGAGGCGAATAGACGGTGGACTCGCAGCAATGGGAAACTATTACAACGGGAAATTGGTCGAATTGCGTATAATAAAAGCTGAAAGAAGTATTTGCGAATGAATTTCCGTTTAATTTCAGGTCTCCTTTTCTATTTTCCTTGACTTTTCTTTGAGAGCTTTTGTCGTCTCGTAAATTGATCGGCTTTCGCTTTATCTCCTTGACAAAAACGTTAATAACCGATCGTTATAAATAATTTATAATGTTCGAATGTTTATTTCAGCTTGTGCTTTGCTTCGTTTACTTATTTGAAGAAGTCTTTGATAAGACTTTTTTACATTTCAATTTTTTCGCTTATGCTTTATGAACGGAGGAAAGTTTTCCTGTGAAATTCTTTTGAGATATTTACTTTTCTTCGAACAATTGTTAAATAGTCAATTGTGACCAGCGTAAACGAGCTTGACCGAGACTTTCCGAAATCAATTAATCATACTCTCAACTCACTCATCGGTGCATTCCCAAACCAGAATCATCAAATCGCCAAGCTCGTATTCGAACCGTGGTAATAGCTCATTATACATCGAACAAGCACATGTCGCAGCTTTCCACCTAAACTACGCTGTACATACGCATAACAGTAACGGGACATCGAACAGATCGCATAACATATACATGTATGCACTCGCCGCGAGCGATTATACACCTATACAGTCGCAGTGAAACCGAGATACACACTTCCTACATATCGATTTCATAAATACGCGACGCGCTTTCTTCCTACAACTGCACATAACAGCCGCGACAAACACACGTATAAGTCGCTTTTCACTTTCGCCGTAGCGAACAAAAAAGCTCCGGATATATAGCTAGAGAATTATATCTCCCCCTGTATATACGCGACACTCTCCTTATCTCTTCTACACACCGTCCGCTTCAGTTTCTTACACACTCTCTTCTCCTTGCACTTGCGCAAACACAACTCGCCCTTTTCACCACGCTTAATTCGCGCTACATACTGTGTGTGTGTGTGTGTGTGTGTGTGT
>UELV01167536.1:0-11658 GCA_900490015.1 Megastigmus stigmatizans | reverse complement strand
ATCTTTCATTATATCATAGAAACTCCAACTATCTTTAATATAAGAATTTGTTTTACCCACAATCTTAACCAATATATTAGACAAAAATCTAGCAAGTCTGTATGTCGGAAAATTTTGAACAATAATCCTTGACTACCCGTAGGTCAGGGTAAAAATGGTTTTAAGGATCGTAATTTTAAAGGAACAACTTACTTTTCTTCTTAGATGTAAAAAATCAAATATTTTTCCTTATCATATTGAGAAAAAATTTGATGATAAGGATTTTTATCGGGATTACAAGAAAAGAGTTTCTTATGATCTACGGAAAAATATTTTCTTTTTTAAAAATAAATTACTCAATTTAGAAATTCGAGATTTGAATTTTGAAATTAATCGTTTGAATAAATATTTATTAGAGCTTAAAAACTATTTGTGTAATAAAGTAGAACGGAATGATTTGCAAGAATTTTTTCGTGGTCAAAAGAGGCACTTTGATAAGGTTAAATATAATCATAGGAGTAAGTTAAAAAAAAAATTAGAATATTTAAAACATAGAAAGCATTCTTAAGTAAATCAAAGTAACAATGCTAATAAGAATTGGTTTAGAAATTTAAGGGACAAAATAATAACAGAAGAAGTGGTAAACATTATGTCAATGGGTTCTAAGTTTGAGATATATATTCAAGTAAAACTCTTCCGCGATCAAGAATATCATCGCTGAGGTAGAAAGTGGTATGAGTAGTTTTAGCATGGAGTTTAAAAAAGAATGTAGGAGTACTTTCCAATGGAAAAATTGGAAAGTATTGTTTTGTCTAAGTTGATTTTTCAGCCAATTATTTTCAAAAGATATGTTGATGATATTTTTGCAGTTGTACCTGAATGTTTTGTGGACGAAATGGTGGATGTGTTTAATTCTATCCATGATAGAATTAAAGTTACAAAAGAGGTCGTGTCAGATAATCAATTGAGTTTTTTAAATATTAGAATTATAAGAGTCAATAATAATAGAGTGAAATTAAATTGGTATTGAAAACCTACATGGTCAGGTAGATTTTTAAATTTTAATTCTCACCACCAATTTGGAAACAAGATAGTTGCGATCAAGGGTGTCATTGAAAGAGCGGTTAAATTATCACATAAAGATTTTAGAAAAGAGAATTTAAATTTAGTTAAAGAAACTTTTATTAATAATAGTTATCCGGGAGAATTTATTGATAAAATGATTGAGGAGAGAGTGTGGGAAATTTATAATGGTAAATTAAGGAAAAGGGTAGATAAACAAACAATGAATGGGAATGGAAAGAATGTATATTTCAGTTTACCTTAGGTTAGAGGCTTGTCAGAAAGGATTAGAACGGTGTTTAGAAAACATAATATTCATGTTTTCTTTAGAAATGATAATAATTTGGGTAGGCTATTTAGTAATTGTAAAGATAAGGATGATAAATGTTTAAAATCAGGAGTAGTTTATAAAATTAATTGTAGGGATTGTAATGGATGTTACACATTGGTCAAATGGGTAGATATTTGAAAAAAAGAATGTATGAACATCAATATAGTTTACGGACCACAAATTTTACTTCGAGGTTAAAAGAACATTGTTTGAATTGTTTGCATTCTTTCGATTTCGGGAGTATGGAGATTTTAGAACAGGGAATTAGAAATAAATATAAGAGGGATTGTTTTGAGAGTATCCACATTGTAAGGAATCGAAATAATGTAAATTTAATGATAGAGTCAAGTAAATTAGATAAGATTTATCATTCTTTATTAATTTAAGTTGTAATGGGAAGTTGTTAAATGGGAGAGGGGGGTAGGTGGTGTGGAGAGTGGGGATGGGTAGTGGGTACATAAGGAGGCTAAACACACTTTTCATTTCAGTCCCTGACGAGAAGCCGGAGCGGGCTCGAAACGTAGGGCGTTTGGGTGGTCAGGGGCGATCAGATTGTCCTTTACTAATATATGTTTTTTCAGGTTTAAATATAAGTTTATTTCAGATTCTGCGGGGGTGATTATAAACAAGGGCAATCTGATTGCCCATTGATATTGATTAGACTGTAAGACCAATAGAAAAATCTTTGTCAGTTTATAATATACAATATAGCAAATTTTATTATGGAAGTGAGTAAAAATTATGCTGTAGCAAAATTTAAACAATTTTATTAGAATATTTAGTGCATTAAATTCGAATTTATATTACACATATTATGAAATTTTCTTACACAAAACTAACTATTACATTAGTGTTAGTCTTTAATTTCATTAAAAAAAAAAATAACAACTGAGGTTCAGCTACGAAATTCCGTAAAGTTTAAAACGGGTGACTATCATGATTCGAAAAATTATGAGCATAGGCAGGATGGGGTAGGTTAGGTCAGTACAACGACTCTTCTTCCGCGCGCAAGAAAGCGTTACCAGTGTTGTTATGCAAGTGCAGTGCAGTTTGCG
Source organism: Megastigmus stigmatizans (assembly GCA_900490015.1). NCBI lineage: Eukaryota > Metazoa > Arthropoda > Insecta > Hymenoptera > Megastigmidae > Megastigmus > Megastigmus stigmatizans. The sequence continues at coordinate 9,231 of UELV01167536.1, read as the reverse complement.
GGAAAGAAGAAAAAAATAGGGATATATTTACTCTCGTGATACAGATTTTACACACACTTTTGCTTTAAAGTTTTCAAGCACTCAGTCCACGTTTGAGTACTAAATTTTCAACCAATAGATGACGATCCGGATTTTTTCAATCTCGTAAGTGATCGGATATAAGCTTGGTTACTATATAAGAAAATGATGTACCTCAGTTCTCTATGGAAAAAAAATGTGTTTAGTATTAGCGATCGATAAAGTAGAGTATATATATTTATATTTAAGTTAAAATTAAATTATATAAAATATAAAACAAATGCGAACGAGTGGTAACATAGAAATGGCGATGCGTAATATATAAACAATTGAATACAAAAATTATAAGTCATAAAAATGCCTGTACGTATAATTTCTATATCTGCTTCGCTATACGATTTCTCTGACAATAATTTGTCCCGTTGCATTGTAAATTAAAAAATAAGTTCAAAAAAATTTTTATCAATCCTTAAAATAATAAAAGTAAATATAATTCTTTATAATAATTAATAGAGAGCTTAAAGTATAAATTGTTATATTTGTAGCAAAATTATAATTGATTGTTTTAAAAATTGCTATGTTAGATAGGAAAATCTGCTACGAATGATTTTTAGTATAGTTTATAGCAAAATTTAGTATAATGTGAGACTGTCCCTCGACTCCCACGTGTTTTTCTTCGTATATGAAAATGATGGCATAGTCTTAATGAAATTAAAGCTCATATATTCACTATATTGATGCAGCAGTTTTTTTTACATTATTGTTCATGTAAATATTCTGATCACAATAGCTAGCATCGTAATAAAGATGATATTTTAAATGTACTATAAAGAATATATAGCTTTTACAATAATCGCGCTTTAGCGTCTACTTTTTAAGGTAATCTTATACGGTATGTATTAGGAGTACATCATCGTAATACCTTTGAAAATATTCGTAATTGTGTCATTAATTTGTAAAAATTTTCAAATTAGTGCTACCTGACACGCTATAAATGCATAAGAAGGTGAAAAGTCGTAGTTTTAAGAAACCTAGTATGATTTCTGTAACGTATATTTAAACTGATCTTAGATTATAGCACGCTTAATAGGCATGGATTGTATCTTGTGCAAATAATTCGTTATCTGTCAATTGCTATTGCAATTAGAATAATAAGTCACAAAATCGAAGTACTTGGTATTATTAAATTTCAAACAAAATAACAGAATTTTATCCAACAACGGTTGCCGACTAAATTATCGAAAAAAAATTACTTAAAGTTGCTTTGTTTTGCATGATGTATAAATGGAGTCATATAGTAATGCACTATTTTGTGTACTATTATTAATACGTTACTTAACAGAAACCCTTCAGAGAATAATGCAAAATAGGGTATGAAAGTTGAAGATTTATACTTTCTAATGGTTGAATAAAAAATGAGGGTAATGGAACTAATTTTCGCAGAATCATATCCATAGATCATTTTTTTACTTTTCGATTCAATTTTGTTTTCACCATCAAAAATGAATCGTTCTAGTCTTCGCGGCGAAATACGAATCATGCTAGTCTTCACGGGGAAATACGAATCATGCCAGTCTTCTTGGCGAAATACGAATCGAGCTAGTCTTCGCGGCGAAAAGCGATTTTGCGGCGAAATTGCGCGTTTTTTAGTTTTCGAGATATTTAAAAAAACAGTTCTATGCCAAAATACTATCGGGAACTTGTATCTTTAAGAGGGTTATGTAAAACCACTAATGTTTTTTCTCTGTTTAGTAATATTAATTAAAATACAGTTATTGCGGATTGAGAGAAACATATAAATAGGCTTGAAGGACTATTTAATCTTTACAAATAAGGATTTTTCTATTTTTAAGGAGCTGCATTCCTCGCTAACGATATGCATTCAACTCCACATGTAATGAGGTTCTATAAGTAACTTATATGAATTAAATTAATTTACAGCAATAAAAAATAATGAAAGATTTAAAAATTGGTACACTTAAGGTAGCTGATGGTTTCTTTTTTAATATTATTTAGGTATTTGCTATTTTTACGGAGTTTTCGATAGTTTTATAGATCGATGATTAGTAGCTGTTATTGCTTAAATAAATTATCTTGGTTGAGGTAAAACAATAGGAAGCCACAGTGGGTGCTCTAGAATCAACCAATGGCTGGCCACATTTCCATTTATGGGCACATTGAGGCTATTCACGATTGGTAGCGCGCGAGGTCCGTTTCTGCTCGGGTAGACGAGTGGTTGGAAACCGAGAGTCTCGGTAGCGTCTTTCGCGTTAGGAAAGCAGGATTGCCTCGTATACAAGGAAAAGGAGAGTTTTGAATGGAAAAAGCCTTGCACTGTTAATAACTTTAACTATAGATTTATTGCAGTAGCAATATTAATGGCTTACACTGTAATTTGGTGGTTAATTGAAAAATGTGAAGGTGATTCGACCGCGTGGCGTCGGTAGTTGCCGGTAGAATGCAAATCACGGGGTGCTCCGTCTGAGGCCGCGGCTAGAGCGGAAGAGAGCGAGGGAGGGGATAAGTGTCGCGATGACCGATCGAAGTGCGAGTCTCTGACGAGACTCGTGATGCGTCAGTCAAGTGACTTTGACTCGCTCGGCGCTCATTTTGAACGAGCGGCCGCGACATACCGCCCGTCTCGTTTTCCAGTGACAAGGAAATACATCGTGAAAGAAAAAAAAGAAAAATTAAAAATCTGATAGAAGTAGAGTAGATTAGTAAAGTAGGTATAGTAGAGAATAGACGTATAGATAGTAAAGAAGTAAAGATAAAGAGTGCAGGGAACAAATCGTTAGTCTTCGTTATCCTGTTGGCTGGTACCGCCCGCAGTGAGCGGTTCGGGTGTCGTGGAGGTAGTTGACCCTGGAGATGAAGGTGGACCCACTGCCAGGTGGGGTTCTGCGTCGATTGGGAGGCGGATGACCTTTACTAACGTCCGTTGAAGTGATGTGGTGGCGGTGCGTAGCGTCAGCACTCGTGTAAGCCCGTCGGGGTCTGGGTGGAGTAGAGAGACCCGCGCTAATGCCCACTTCATGGGCGGCTGTAGTTCGTCGGTGATGAGGACTAGATCGCCCTGCTTGATGTCCGCCGTCGGTTTTAGCCACTTATGGCGTTGTTGGAGGAGGCGCAGAACCTCTGCCTGCCATCGCTTCCAGAAGTGGTTGCGCATGATTGTAGTCCATTTGTAGCGTGGTGTGCCTGCAACAGAAAGAGAGTCGTCGATAGGCTCCAGTGGCGATGTCAGTGCTGATCCCACAAGGAAGTGCCCTGGCGTGAGGGCGGCGATGTCTTCAGGGTCGTTGCTGAGTGGAGATAATGGTCTCGAATTTAGGCAGGCCTCAATCTGCGTCGTTAGTGTCGAGAACACCTCGTAGATGAGTTTGGCGTCACCGAGAACTCGGCGCAGGTGATGCTTGAATGCCTTCACTTCGGCCTCCCAGATACCTCCGAAGCGGGGCGCACGTGGAGGTATGAATCTCCAGCTGACGCGGTCCCTGGCGATGACGTCGGCGACTTCCTTACTGAATTGCGATGCTGCATCAAAGAGCCTTGACAGCTCGGAGTTGGCTCCTTGAAAGGTTGTCCCGTTGTTACTGTAGATGACGCTGCAGAGTCCGCGCCGGGACACGAAACGTTTGAATGCTGCCAGGAAGGCGTGCGACGTGTAGTCGGAAACTACTTCGATGTGTACGGCTCGTGTCACCATACACACGAATATGGCCACATAACCCTTGTAGGCCTTTTGTCCGCCACTTTTAGAGGTGTGCATCATAAAGGGGCCGGCGTAGTCAAGTCCAGTAGTCATGAAAGGTCGAGCTGGAGTTACTCTGCTCGCAGGTAGCGGGGCCAGTTGCTGAACCTGTGGTTGTCCTTGGAAACGGGTACATCTGACGCATTGCCTTACGATCTTCCTAATGAGGTTGCGTGATCGCGCTAGCCAGTAGGTGCGTAGCAGATGGTTCGTTACGAGCTGCGGTCCGCCATGTAGAGTGAAAATATGCGCTTCTCGGATGAGCAGCTCGGCGACGCGACTGCTGCAGGGCACGACGATGGCATGGCATGCTGAAGTCTCCCTCCAACTCGAATGAGGCCGTTTATGTCGAGGAAGGGCATCAGTCGCTTCAACGGACTTGCTCTCGAGATTTGCTGGTGAGCTTGCAGCCGAGCGATATCGTCCTTGAAAGTCTCGTGTTGGACACTGTAGGTGAGGGCGCGTTCAGCGCGGAGAAGCTCATTTGCGGTTAGTGACTCGGCCGACCCGAGATTTTCTGCTTGACGGCGTCTAGATGGCCATCAGAGAGCAAATACAATTGCTCTTACCGCTGTGGAGAAGCGAGAGACATTCTGCAGCCAGTCTTCCAGCGGCCTTTCTTCTTGCCGGTTGAGCGGAGTAGCGAAGACGGCGCAGCCCTTGCGCTCTTCAATCGCGCTTGTGTGCATAGGTTGCGGGATGATCCACTCTTCCCATCGTGTGATGAGCCACGGAGGTCCCTTCCACCACAGCGGCTGCTCTGCCAATTTCAGTGGCATAGTACCTCGAGAGGCAAGGTCGGCCGGGTTCTCGCTGGTCTTAACATAGTTCCATGAAGCTCCCGGTAGCACCGTGAGGGCCTCGCTGACACGATTCGCTACAAATGTAGTCCATCTCGCAGGTGGGCTGCTCAGCCAAGCCAAGGTGACTTGCGAGTCCGACCAGCAGTACACACTCACCAGAGAGGACGGTAGAAGAGTCAGGATCTTGCTGAGGAGACGAGTAAGGAGTAGAGACCCGCATAGCTCCAGTCTTGGTATGCTGAGGGTCTTGATAGGAGCCACTTTGCTCTTGGCCATCAGCAGCGTAGATGTTGCGTCTTCTTCTTCCGTTTTAGTGACAAGATGCACTACAGCAGCATACGCGTGGATAGAGGCATCGGAAAAACCGTGGAAGTACCATCTAGAGCTGCTGTGGGTACACGTCCAGCGTGGAATATGAAGTGTCGCAAGACTTGGCAGCTGGGAGGGTTCGGTCGGGCACTGGCTGATCCCAGTCAGTGCCGGCAATCCAAAGCTGTTGGATTAGGATTTTTCCAATGATCAGTACCGGAGCCAGCCATCCCAGTGGGTCGAACAGACGAGCGATTTCGGATAGCATCACTCGCATGGTAATTGCAGTAGCATCAGGGCGTAGAGTGACTCTGTAGCAAAATGAGTCTGCTGATGGGTTCCACTGCAGTCCAAGGGTAGCCACAACGTCATCCACGTTGATATCTCGCGGCTCATCGGAGGCATGGCGAAGATTTTAAGTAGGCCAGGGTGGTTCGCCGACCACTTGTCCAACTCCATTCCTGCCGATTTAAGGATGGAGATCAGCTCGTCTCGGGCGTGAAGGGCCTCCTCGATGCTGTCAGCTCCAGTTAAGACGTCGTCCACATATACGTGAGAGTGGAGAATCTCGGCAGCTCGTGGATAGGTAGCTCGTTCATCCTGGGCGAGCTGCAGTATGGTGCGGTTGGCTTGAAAGGGGGCGAATGCCGTGCCATATACCACTGTGCGCAGTCTGAGCACACGTAAAGCTTCCTGCGGCGAATCTCTCCAGACAATGCGTAGCCAGTCCCTGTCTTGCTCATCCAACAGGAATTGTCGAAACATCTTGATGATGTCGGCAGTAAATACCACTGGATATAGGCGCCAGCGGGTAATGACATTCACAATATCAGCCTGCAGCTTCTGACCGACGTGCAGGCAGTCGTTGAGCGACACTCCATTACTTGAGGGCTGAGAGGCATTGAAGACCACTCTTATTTTGCCTGATCCATCCTGCTTGAGCACGGCGTGATGAGGCGTATAATAGGAGGCTGGAGAGAGCAAGTTGCTGACTGACACCTCTTCTGCGTGGTGGAGTTCCTCTAAATCCCACATGAATCGAGCGTAGGCCTGTTTTAGTGCAGGCTTGGTCTGCATTCGTCGCTCAACTTGCAGAAATCGAGCCTGGGCTATCCGTAGTGACTATCCCAGCTCTGCAGGTCCTTTCAACAGCAGGCGCAGCACATATCTGCCTGTCTCGTCACGGCGATGAGTGTTCACATAGTGTGTCTCGCACCGCAACTCCTCAGCAGACAGAAGTGGCACTGATCCAATTTCCTCGATCTCCCAGAGCTTCTTGACCATATCACTGGTGGTAGAGCTCATCGTTTGGTCGCTGTATGTTGTAGTAGAGGGGCTGCCTGGACCATCGTGGATTGTTGGACCAGTCAAAATTCATCCAAATACAGTGCGTTGAGCAATGGGCTGTCCAATGGCTCCTTTGCGTAGTCCAGGCAACAGTAGCGCAGGATAGACATCCGCTCCCAGTATGCAATCGACCTTGGATGGCTCGAAGAATGTGGGATCTGCCAATTCCAGGCCCTCGATGTGAGGTCAGCTTCCTTCGCTGCTCCTTTCCCTGGGAAGAATCGATGTCAGGTTGCCAAGAATCAGTGCTGTAAAACTCAGGTGAAAATCAGTGCTCTGGTTAGAGCGAAGAATCACCTCCGTAGAGAATTTGGAGGTTATGGTGGTTGATCCACCTACACCGCTGACAGAGATGGGGGATTTTCTCTTATTTAAATTTAGAGCTTGTGAGACTCTCTCTGTGACGAAAGATCCTTCTGAAGCTAGATTGATTAAGACTCGCACAGAGAGAGAAACTCTCTTCAAAGAGTCCAATATAACCCACGCAGTCGCTAGTAGAGTAGTTCGAGCCTGCTGGAGAGCTCTACTCGTAAAACTCATAGACTGGTCTCTTACCTGAGTCATATGAAGTGATACCTGACTGGAGAGAGTATTTTTCGGAGCAGGAGGCTCCTGCTGTAGCTCTGTGGCAGCATTGCGAAGGGCATGGAGCAGTGAATGGTGTCTCTCCTGACATCCTGGGGTCGAACAGCGTCCCTTGAAGTTGCACTGAGCCACCATGTGCTTCGGACTGAGACAGTTGAAACACAATTTCGCTGTCTCCACGAAGTCTCGTCTCTTATAGCCATCCAACACCACGAGCTGAGGGCAGTAGCCGATGAAATGGATCCCTCGGCACATACTCCATCCTCCTCCACTCTGTGAGCTCTTGTTGTCTGAAGAGCTTCCTGTAGAAGAGCTATGGAAGGCAGGGACAGGCTTGTTGGCCCTGGTAGCACTCTTCGTAGACTTGGATTTGGGCTGGGTGAACTGTGGTTGGGCAGTCTCGAGTGAGCGAGCTCTATTTTCTAGAAAGTTCACCATCTGCTGATAGGAGGGGAAGCCTTCAGTGCCCTCCAAGGACTTTTCCCAGTCCTCCCTCGTTGAAGGGTCCAGTCTGGACGAGAGGACCTCCACAAAGCAGTCATCCCACTGTTCAACTGGTCTGCCGATGAACTTGAGAGCTCGCACTCCTTCTTCCACCTCATCTAGAAGGCGAGTAATCTCCTCTGCTGACTTTTGGAAAGCTGGAGTCAGGCTAAGCATCCTGGACATGCGAGCCGACTGTCTCACACGACAGTTGTCGAATCTCTTCTCCAGGCTGGCCCATGCGACAGCGAAATTAACACCCGTCACCTCCATATTGCCCAGACGCTTGGCTGCTGGACCCTCCAAGCATGACAGCAGGTACTGGAGCTTAAGCACGGGTGAGATAGAGGCTACATCCTTCACCATGGAGCAGAAGCGTTCCTTGAAGGTGTCCCACTCGAACTGCTTTCCACTGAAATGAGACAAGACTAGTTTAGGGAGACGGGAAAGTACTGCTGGGCCGTCGTGGTAGTTTCGGGGGGCAGCAGCCTCCTGTAGAGCAGGAGGTATAGCCTTGGTAGACAGTCGTCTCTGCAATTCTGCTTTGGCGAGTATATAGGCCTCCACGTACTGGCTGAAATGGTCATCCGTGTAGTAGTGTTCATCCTTCAGGGTCTCTGCGTCAGCACTGAGGTCTGAATGACGATCGAAGACTTTACCCCAGTAACTCTCTAGCAGGGTAATCCTCTCTTGGAGCACTTCTGCAGTCTGACCCGCTACTGCAGTTTTGTTGGTGTTGTTGATGAAGTTTAGAATCAGCTGATCCTCGGTGGCCTGCTTCAATAGACGTTTGTCCCCCATGCTGAGCGAAAACTGTTAGAAAAATTTGAAGCAAAGCGAGAAAAAAGCAGCTACTGTTGCAGTCAGGCAACCTCTTGAGAAGTAACAAGCTACGCGATAGTTGCAGCGAACTTCAACCTACATAAAGCGCACACAAACTACTAGTAGGAGATAGTAGATCAAGCATACTTATTGAGTAGTTTGAGGTAGCAGGTGTCCAAGCAGCAAGCGTAGCAACATTGCAGCGTGGTCAATGTAGGTTATGTTGCCCACGTGGCAGGTAGCGCGCAGATGAAAGCGCAGTGAGGCAAGAGTAGCTAGTATGTGAAGAATACTTAGCTGCGCGGTTTCCAGGTTGATCTACTGCAGCTGGAGTACTACCTCACGCGAACTGCACTGAAAGATGTTTGCCCGATAATCGAAAGTCGTCCACGCGTTGAGTTGGACGGCATGTACTGCTCGTGCTGGAGATGTCGGGGCGCCTTCGTTCTTCGGTAGCAGCGCCTCTCGCGGAGCCTCTGGAACTCGTGCGTCTTGCGTGCGGAAGATAAGGCAGAGAGCGCGCGTCGATAAAACAGCGCGCGCTTCCGTTCTCCCACGTATTTTTCAGCCGCGACCTTGAACTTGGCCCTTATCACGGCCTTGGGATTTTCCTTCCGATATACCTGAGCGTATATCGGGGAAAATCGCACTTACACTCACTGCACAGTGCGCCCGGGAAAGACACTTCAATTCGAGGTGCCGAATGTCCGTCGAATTACAAGTCAGATGCCGGCGTCACTGCACTTAAACACTCTTTTTAACTGTAAAAACTGTGGAGGGAATGGTCACTCTGCTTCTCAGCACGTTGCTGAGAGGGAGAGTGGCCAACCCAAGACTGGTGGTGCGGCTGTGGCTATCGCCTGACTGGAGCGGGGGTCTGCAGGCGGGGAGAAAGAGAGGGAATTGAGAGCGGGCTTTCTCAATGTGAATTCCCTCAGAGCTCACATTGAGCAGGTCCGTCAATTTCTTAGCAATAATCCGTCCTACCACCTGTTCGGGATCGCCGAGTCGTGGCTTGGCCCAGTCGTCGATGATAGACTCATTCAGATCGATGGGTTTAGTGTTTTACGTCAGGATCGAAACGTAAATGGTGGTGGTGTTGTCCTGTAC